>BGKB01000146.1:0-60496 GCA_003116975.1 Aurantiochytrium sp. KH105
TCGCGAATTTTGCGCGTCAGCCATGCCCCTCTCTCTTGTTCTTCTTGGACGCTGTTCTTCGTTATGACGTGGCCAGAGCGGCCAGAGCGGGAAAGCGAACACGCTCGCGTGCGCGCGCGTCGGTCTCGCGCGAGGAGCGAGGCGGAAGGCACCCGGCGCAGCGGGAGAGTAGTACGTGCGCGTCTGGGATCCTTTGACTGGAGCGAAAACAAGCGCGCGCGGCAGCGGCGGAGCGTCACCGGAATAGAGACTTGGCGAAGATGTACGGCAACAACAACAACAACAACAGCAACCATGGCGGTGGGTACGGCCACTACAGCCAGCAGTCTCCATACTCGCAGGGAGGGTTTGGGCAACCTGGCTATGACCAAGGCCAGCAGCAACAGCCGCCATCGCAGCAGCAATATGGAGGCAACAGCTACGACAACAACAACAACAACCACAACAGCTACGACTACGGCAGCCATCAACAGCAGCAAGACTCGTGGCAATCACAACCACAAACATTCTCCCACGTCCAGGTGCCTGCCGGCGCAGCGCCGAGCGAGGATGAATGGTTCTCAACGGCGGCATCATCTGCGCCGCCGCCTGGCGGAAACGGAGCAGGGTCAATGCCTCATGGATCCTCCGGCAACAGCGCCTTTGGTGGACAAGCTTATACGTCCACGGGTTTCAACATGCCCTCGTCCAGTGGAAGCGCTTCGGGACCTCCGCCGCCTTCCTCCGAGACAGGTACGTCAGGCTTCGGAGGATCGTCATCTTCTTCCTCATCATCGTCGTCGAAGGGGTTTGGCGCCGCCAGCGCAGCAGGGGGCTCCTCCGCAATGCCCCAATACACCTCTCACGGGTTTGGCGCCCCCCCGCCCGAGCCAGAGGTTGTTTCGGGAGGCCCTGTCAATTACGAGGACGAACCACCACTCTTGGAAGAGTTGGGCATTAATTTTGATCACATTCGGACAAAGACGATTGCCGTCATTGTGCCCACGAAAACGATCGAACCTGAAATTTTGGCCGATGCCGACATGGCAGGTCCTCTCGTCTTTGCATTGGTCCAGGGCTTTTGCCTTATGCTCAGTGGCAAGCTCTTCTTCGGATATGTCTTTGGCTTTGGTGTCATGGGCTGCCTCTTCATCTACGTTGTCATCAACCTTATGAACCACGCAGGCAATACTGTCATTGACATTTACCGCGTCTGCTCCGTGCTAGGCTACTGTTTGCTTCCGATTGTTCTTCTCTCCGCAGTGACCATCCTCTTTGACCTTCGCGAGGCGTCCACGGTAGGTACGCCTCTTA
Source organism: Aurantiochytrium sp. KH105 (assembly GCA_003116975.1). Taxonomy (NCBI): domain Eukaryota; class Bigyra; order Thraustochytrida; family Thraustochytriidae; genus Aurantiochytrium; species Aurantiochytrium sp. KH105. The sequence goes on from BGKB01000146.1 coordinate 1,294, forward strand.
CGCTTATCGCTATTCTTTGGTGTACACAGACCGCCACGCGCTTTTTCGAAGCCGCCACGCAAATGTCAGAGCAGCGATTCCTCATTGCGTATCCGGTCTTCCTTCTTTACGCCTGCTTTGCTCTCATTACCGTCTTCTGACCGAGCATCCTTTGATTTTGAAAGTTCGAGTCTGATCACCATCAACGAAAGATTTGCATCTTTTCTGTTTGTTTGTTTTTCATGCTAGTACAACATTTCAAGCTAAAAGTAACTTGTCGGTATCATCAACCTCCCCCAAATGCGTTCACTACAGAAAACACTTGGACATTTGGATTCACCCTATATCCTTCCTTCTCTCCTTGTTTCCTCGATCTTGGTCAAAATGGCTGATAAAAGAGAAAGATACGTCATGTCAAGGACAGCGTCGAGTCCGCCTCTGAAATAGTTCCCGCTTGGCTGTCGTCATCTCTGTTCTTTCCTTCTGACAGCTCTTCCTCCTCGACCCCAGTGTATGCAGACTCTATCGAACTGTCTGATGAAATGGAACCTCCGGCGTCCAGCAAAGCAGAGACATCAAGAAACAGCGCTGCTGGGTCGCATGGCGGTATTTGTTGCGCAATATCCTCCCGGGCTTCCTCTTGTTCTACGTCACTCCGTATGCTAGGCGTCTTTGACTCTTTCTCGTCGCCAATGGAGCTAGTTGCTTCTTCCTCAACCCATTCATTTTCGTAAGCATCGTCCAACTCGATGTCGCGTTGCTTTGCTTCTTGCATGCCTTTGCCATGGTCCGAAGGAGCATCGGAAGCTGTCTCAAAGCCTTCGACCTCGGCCAGAGTGTCGAGCTCAGCTACAAATTCAGCTTCCGTTTTGATTGTTAGCTTTTTTTCTTTCTTCGTCGACGAGGAAACAAAAGGGTGCTCTTGTTGTTGTTGTTGTTGTTGTCGTCGTGTGTGCACATGCGCCTTTGTACGAGCCTCACTCTGTTGCGCGCAATTGAACAGCTTTTCCACCTGGGATTTTACGCATGGCCACTTTTGCGTCTCGATCTTGGAGTAATGGTACGGAATTGGGGTGCCATCTGCGAAAGCAGCGCTCACTTCGAACGCGCCGAGACGCGCGCTACCACCAAGCTCGCGTACTGTAATGCCCGGAAATCTGTGATGCATCTCGCTAAAGAGGGCTTCATGATACTCGTCATACTTGGTCTTTGTGTTATGAGGCGCGCGATTGCCGTGTTGCCGCTTGTTATGAAGTTTCCAGGACGTCTCATTGGCGCAAACCGTTGAGCAGCGAGGAAACCTGCATACATAGCGCACCTGATGCTTGGTACAGTGCTGGTGCGTCTCACACCCCTTGCACCGCTCGAGCGTCACGACAAGCCTCTGCGCAAGACGTCTTGCCCGAAAGTCCTCCTCCATGGCTTTGAATCACGCTTGGGCATTGTATTGCAATTGCATTGCATAGTTGTGACGTGTTATGGCGAGTCGTGCGAAAACTTTACCATCGAAAAGGTGTGTACCGTCAGTGTGTACTCCTGCTGGCTTGGCCGCATTTACTGTTATGTGTTTTGGACAGAGGTTCAGAGGACCTGAGCCAGGTAGTATCCTGATCTTTCTCAAGCGAGAAGAAACCGTTCAGGACATGGCACTGAAAAGTACGAAAATATTTGTCAAGGTTTAATCATGACATTCGGTTGTCTCGGAAAAAATTCCATGCAAGCACAAATAGGGAGAGTACCCCAGCAAGACTGCGCTGGAGCGATTGAGACGTTATGACGCGGCCCAAAATCTCAATGGGGGGATGTGCAGCCACTTGGCGAAGTACAATGTCGATGGCGATGATTGCGTGCGAAATTCGCGTCTCGACCATGGCGTCGTTTTCGGAGATTCCAGAATGAAGTGAGGATGCAGCCCTCTCCGAAAGATTTGCTGCGCACTTCGCGTCAGCCTTTGCGAGACGAATATCAGCCATTGACGGAAACTGAAAGTGGAAGCGTAAGGCATCCATGCGCACTCGCAAGGTTTCGAGTGCTCGCGTATACCCTGTCTTGATGTAAAAGTTGGTGTCTGCCGCGGCCATGAGCGCCTTGAAGACCAAGACAGCCACCGTGAGAACATCAACACCATAGATGATCGAGGAATGCCAATCGAGCCAATTGAACTTGAGAAAGAAGGACGCAAAAGTCACAACGCAGAATGAACCCCAAAGAATCAGATACACTCCGAAGATGAGTGAGAAACGCAAGTTAAAGACGGCCCCAAACCTGCTAAGAACTCTCGCAAGCATGCCCCAAGCGTAAATATTTGATGCGAGGTAAGGATCGAGACGAATCGTGCCTATTTGGCCGTCTGATCCTCGTATGCGAAGAGATTTCGCATTCTCCATTTTGCCATCGAGCAAGCCGAGTAGTGTTTTGGCAACCTCAGCTCCACGATGAAGGTTTGTGATGGCCGCGATAAGAAAGTTGAACATGACGGCCATGAAGCTAAATCGAAGCAGCACCGCACTGGCTTTGACGCACTTGTCCCACTGCGTTATCGTGTCTGCCTCGTACATTTGATGAATCGACATTCCAGCATCCGCAACCAGGTGGAAGAGGGCGAAATAGATGGGACGAATTGTCGTTGTGCGAGCCGTGACTCGCCTGTACACGTTTTGCACGAGGAAGAATGCCAAGTGCTGCACTGGAACTTCTCGCTCTTGTGGAACAGTGCCGTCGCAAATGGACTCTGTTTCACTTGATTTGATTGGTGCACTCGACACAGTTGGTCGAAAAGCATATTTACCTGCTGGCAAGGACGGCGCAAGAGGTACGTGTGCGTCCGCGGCGCAAGAGAGAGACTCACTGTGAGCGCGGCGAGCGGATTCATATCCTTCGGCCAGCGCTTCCATGCATCCCGCAGGAAGCTTTTTACGCAAAAGAAAAAAGCCGGTGATTGGACGAACAGTGATGGTTTTGAAGCTTCCGGCGAGCTGATCAAAGAGAATCGCGTCGCCTGGCCGAGTGGAAAAGGCGACCATGAGAAGACTGGTGAAACGAGTCCCTGTAATCTCGCCTCGTTTTAGAGCGCGCAGTGTGTTTTGTGCGCAAAAGGCGTATTTGACGGCAATCATCGCGCTCCGAATGACGAGAATGACAACAATAAAGAAGAGATCGACATTAAGATCAAAGGATTCGCTGACGTGAGTTTCGATGGTGAGCATGTAGATGCATTCCATCAAAATTGGAATCATGAGCACAAACGAAATAACCTGCGAGAGAAAGACGCCGCGATTCCTTTGACCACAACCCAGTTTCCCGGGCCAGAAACCGCACGAGATTACGCCACCTCGGCCAAGGAGGAGCACAAGGACTGGCAAAAATGCGAATCCGAGAATACCCCAACCAATTTCACAAACGAAATGCTTTACGAAGGTGCGAGTCGAGAATGGAGCAGCCCCGTAGAGGTTCTCGCAAGCAACGTGCGAGGTCCAAGCCATGTCAGCAGTGTGATTCGCCGTGTACTCCTCGGCCTGACTTTGCAAGGGGTGATGGATGTTGTCATCTGGTCTTCTTTCATCATGAACAACATCATCTTCATAGTCGTTCTGTGTTGCCATCGTTGTTGTGCCTCTTTCTGCGTGTGCCAGACCTAACGCAGCGCTGCGCCGCGCTGCGCCACGCCGCGCCACGCCGCGCACGTGCTCAAATTCGACTGAATACAGATGTCGGAATTTTTTTTTCATAATACCGTTGGCCTGCGCGCCCGGATATATTAGGGGGAAAAATGAAAGAAAGGTGGGAAAAACACAGTCAAGTCAGCAGCAGGAAACGTGCTTGTGTGCGCGCATTCGAGAAATGGGGAAATGTAGTGGAATCACATGTCAATCAGCCTCACGTCATCGGATCATCGAATCATAATTTTGGGCGGGTTCTCGTCGACAGGTGCGTCTTGGAGCGCGTCGATGAGCATAAACTGGTCTTGGGATGTAAAGGAGGTTGCAGACATTTCGTGTCCGGCGGCGAGAATGCCAGAGGGCCCGCGGGTGGTCGCTGGCCCGTAGTGAGCTTCCAGACCAAGATCTTGTGTTGACGCCTGCTGCGGGTGCTGAGAGCCGTGGTTCGAAAAAGCAACGTCATCAGTAACAACAAAGTCCTCGAGGCCCGAGGTGACCATGTCGACCTCGAGGCCACCAAGGGAGGTGTGCGTCGGAGGCTGGGCGTTCATCGGTGCCGAAAAGTCATCAAAGGTGAGCTCAGCGTCCGAAACCAAGTGCTCGTGGCCGTGAACAGGAGGAACGTTGCCAGCGGGATGATGCATCGTTGCATGGTGATGGTGCGTCGTATGAAAGGGCTCGTACTTGACACGCGCCTGAACACCGGCGTTGTGCTCGTCACCATACTTTGTAATGTGAACGTTTGGCTCTGCCTTTATTTGCGCATACTGAGACTCGGCCTCGTAACCATAATTGGCGTCCATGAAGCGGCTCGCTTCCCCATCTGTGCTGTACGCCGATGGCGAGGCATTCGCTCCGGCGAAATAATCGGTGTTGGACGAAGGAAAGAGAAGGTCATCATTGCGCGACACCGACGCCGAGTCAGGGATGGACGAGGTTGTGGCCTGGTTGGAAATGTCACTCTGTGTGTCTGTAGGCCGGTAACGAGGATCGTGCGTATGCTCGAGCGGCGGCAGAGCGCGCATGCGCTCTTCGTGCGTCTCCTCGTGCACAGCGTGCTCCAGAATGGGAGGCGGGCGGGCGGCCATGGCCGCCTGAGCATACTCGGAGGGACGCATTTCGGCATGAATGGGGTGCGTCGGATGGTACGCATTTTGCATGTACACAGGAAGAGACCAGACATAGCCGCGGTCCGTATCAACAATATCATCGAGATTTGGGTACTCTGCGACGAGGAACTTCCAGCGCTGTCGCACGGCGTTCTTGGAGCGACCGGGCAGCTGGCTCGCAATGGCGACCCAACGGTTGCTTGCTGTAGCCTTGGCATCGACAAGGACGCGGTCCTCGGCGGGGGTCCACTGCTTTTGCATGGCCCGCACGATCGACTTGTAACGAGTCTTTACGGCATTCTCGGTGCGGCCCTCCATATGTCCCGAGATCTCGGCCCACTTGTTTCCGAGCTGTTCATGCAGTGCGAGAAGATGCTTGTCCTCTTCTGCGGTCCACGGACCGCGATTGATGCTCGGATCAAGATTGAGGCTCCAGCGTTCGCGGCACTGCTTGGCTGTGCGTCCCGGAATGTACTTGGCCACGGCCACCCACGAGGTTGAGCCAGACTCGTCGACCAGCGAGCGGAGCATGTTATCCTCTTCTTCGGTCCAGTGGCCCTTGATGAGACCAGGCTGGAGCACCTTTTTCCATCGTTGCAAGCACTGGAGATGGGTCTTGTCCGGCACACGTTGCGCAATAGCTTTCCAGTTTTTCGCGTTGAACTCGGCCACGGCCTCGCGGAGCAGCTCGTCCTCCTCGGGGCTCCATTTTTTGCTCGGGTACGCCGTGCGATTCGACGGCGGGGTTGATTTGAGTTCTTTTTGTTTGGCAAAGAGGGTTTCAGACTTGCGCGCTTCATCGAGTTCCACGGACTTTTTCACAGGTTGCCTCACCTTGAGCTGGTACCCGTTGGCCTTCTTCGCAGAACTCGACGTTGACGACGAAGACGATCCGGACACGGTCATCTGCTTCATTTGCCCGGTCAAGGCGTCGACGTCGCTCGCGTTCTTGCCGGCTGTGGACTCCAGGAAGGCGCGCTTGCCCTCGGCAGACATCTCCTGGACATTCTTCTTGCGGCGCACGCGGCGCGCAGAGGAGCTGTTGCCCATGGCGAGGAGGGGCTCGTCCCTTGAGGTCGCCGCGAGAGCAACGCGACGCGAAGCACAAAGCGACGCGCAGACTTCGGCCGCCCCGCGGCCTCCGTGCGCGTCGAGGTGGCCGCGACCGACCGCTCGAGGGAGGAGGGCCTTCTTTCTCCTGTGAGTGAGCGAGCGAGCGCGCGATCTCCAATCTCGCGCACGTGCTCGCGCGTGCACGCGGAGACGGCGGAGCGCGCCGGCGCTCGCAGCGAGCAGCGGCGGCGGCGGCGGCGGCGGCGGGAGCGGAGTCGCGCGCGGTCTCACGGCTCGCGCGAGGTCTGTGCGCGCGGTCGGTCTCGGGAATCGGGTTTGAAATCGAGGCCGGACCTCAGAAATTAAAAAAAAAATTGAATCGAAAGGGACCGAAGGGGCGCCGCGCAAGTGCGCTATCGCGGCGCGCAAGTGGGTTATAGCGCCCCCGCGCAAGTGAAACCGCGGGGGCCGGCGCGCGACCGGGTCCCGTACGCGCGCGCCACCCGCATCGTGCATCTGCGCGCGTGGCTTCCTTTGTCGATTTCGCGCAGCCCGCCGCGCAGCGCGTACCGGACTCGAAGCCCCGTTTTCGAATCGGCCTCCGGGCGCCGCGCGAGCGGAACGAGTGGAACGCCCCGGCGCTATGATTTATATGGACGTGACGCGCGGCCGGCGGCCCCGGATTGGAACGGAGAAAGGAACGTACGCGGAACGTACGCGGAACGGCGACCAACCCGCGAAGGAGAGGAGAGCCGGCACAAGGCGGCCGACGAGGACGACGAGGACGAGGATGACGAGGACGAGGACGACGAGGACGACAAGGACGAGGACGACGAGAACAACGAGGAGGACGAGGACGAGGACGAGGAGAGGTTCTGCGTCGCGTCGCGAATGTTGTTTTCTGCGTGGAGCTCCGTCCGGGCGGGAAGATGCGGGAAACGTGGGACGATTCGGGGGGGAGTTGAGGCCGAAAAAGAGATTGATGATGCAAAATGGAGATGGAAACCCGGGCGGGTGGAGAAGAGTAGTAGAGCCGGACGCTGGACGTGGCAGCGTTGGCGCGAGGCAGGCGTGGAGTATTGGTCATGACGAATGAGAGTGGTGGGCTTGCGTGCTCGAGTCCGATGACGGGTGATGTCTTCGGCCAGCCAGGGACGAGGAGAGACGCGTTGTTGAGACCTGCGGGTTCGCATGTTCTTCGAAAGTGAACCATGGCCGTAGACGCGGGCCATGGATGTCCAGCGCAGCTTGAACTTGCAGGGGGCGACGAACGTATAGCATGAGAAGTACACGACCTTGGGAAAGCCAGAGAATCCGTGGATGGTCACCCGATGGAACATTGGGGGAATTCTAAAGAGTGGCCTTGCGCCGTCTTGATCGAAATGTCGCAATCGTACTACAGTCGCTGCGCTGGAACTTGCAGGGAGCGACAAATGCACTAGCATGAGAAGTGAGCGGCCTTGGGAGAGCCAGAGGATCCGTGGAGGGTCGGTCACCCGATGGAATATTGGGGGAATTCTTAAGAGCGGCCTTTCGCCGTCTTGATCGAAATGTCGCAATCATACTGCAGTCGCTGCTCTGCAACTTGCAGGGAGCCACGGATATACTAGCATGTGAAGTGCACGGCCATAGGAAAGCCAGAGGATCCGTGCGCCATCAACGAATGGATTCTAAAGGTATACACCCAAAGAGCGGCCTTGAACGAAATGGTCGCAATCGTATTCCTGTCGCTGCCTGGATCTTTGGTTTGCGACGTCAAAGAGTGGTACTACATGCGTTTGGGATGTATTCTACTCGTGGAATGAAGAGGCAAGCTTCTGTCGGATGAAATGATCGATCGGCTCACGAAGTTGACAGTCTACGAGAATGACATAAAGTTCATATGCTCGCCATGAGAAAAGACGAGAGGTCTGAGGCGCGCCCTGATGTTGTCTGTGTTAAGGTCACCTTGCTTGCTAGATGAAATGCACTTTGTGCAGAAAACGTGGACCTTTCTTTCGCTACACATGCCGACGCCCTCACTCGGTCAGATGCACTCCTTTCGTTTCCTTCCCTTAGTTATACAGATTTTTGTCGCAAATCAATACGCACTCGGATCAAAAGGCGCAAAGCCTGGCTATTACATCAACAAGCTCTTCCGGGGCTCTCCGCCGTCTGACGAATTGGAGATCGACCCATTGTGTCTGCCTGAGATCCGATTGAGATCGACCCAACGTTTGGCGACGATAAATGGAAGGGGGAAATAAATCGATGAAAAAACGTGGTGGTTAAGCTGCGCGTAGGCCTAGTCTCGCAACATGCCTCGGACACGCGCGGCGCGGAGAAAGGCTGCCGCGGGTAGCCGGGCTGCTGTCCCGGCCATGCAAGCGGTTGTCACTCAGCCTACGAGCGTAGAGCTCATCGTTATCCTCAAGTGGTCCATCGACGAAGTGACATGCGGGGTCCACCTCCCGTTCACGCTCAGCCAGACAGGGCAAGGCGATGACATCGCGTACACTGTCGGGCGCGTCTTCACGTCGGGAGAGTCTCGCTTCGCGCAAGGGGACTGCATATGTCGAACAGACAAAGATAGCTTCGAAAGCGACAAAACGGCACACCGCCTGGCGATATCTTCAGAGCGCAAAGAGACTGTAGCCTTCCGCAAGGTATTCCATTTCCACACCCGTGACCAAGGTCTTGCCTTTCCTCAAATCGTCGAGAAAGAGCAGGGCTATTGTTTTACAAATTGGGAAACACCCGGAAACTTTGCTCATCAGTTGGGCATTGGTCCTGATGACTTGCTCGTTCTCGTCAACAATCTACGCGTTGGCAGCTCGTACATGTCCATGGCTGGAGGTCTCGAGCCGTGGCTGCTCGCATCTCAGCAGCCTATACGCTTGTGCATCATGTGCAAGGAGCGCCCAATCTTTCGGACCGGAGGTACGCCCCAAACTCCGCGGGGCACTGTGCGGAAGCGAACACACGAAAGCGCGCCCTCGCCCAACAGATTAAGTGAGACCGCATCAGGCATCTCGAATATAGCTTCACAAGATATTGAAACAACCTCGGTCCTCGCCCGAAGCCCCAAACGCCAAGCTCAAGATGACAGTGCGGCAGAAGGGGATTTGGGACCTGACGGTCTACTCGTGGCTGAGCAAACCGTCTCTCTCAGCTGCCCCGTCACACTCACGAGACTTCGACGTCCTGTGCGTGGCGCGGAATGCACGCACCCTCGCGCGATAGAGCTCGAGTTCTGTCAAAGAGGCCAAAAGTGCCCGCTGTGTGGGAAAATCGTGACGACGGTCGTCAAGGACATGGATCTACAATCCCTCTTGGCAAGCACACCCGAAAAAGTCATGCAAGCGTCTGTGACATATGATGGAAACAAGTTCACTTTTCGCCCCGTGGTCCCTGCAGGTATCTCCGCCAGCGCAATTCTCGACGTGGACGGAGACGCAGCGTCCGATGCGCCACTGTCGCCGCGTGACAGCTTTATTGACACTCTCGTCACCTCCATTCTCTCCGTACCCGCGCCAAGAGCCAGCTCTGACGCCTCTTCGGTTAAGGAAAATCTCCCACAACCTGCCGCGCCGCCGCAGTCGGTCGCACAAGCAGCTAGCAAGCGCGAGGCACCCGTGATTAAACGCGAATCTTCGTCACTTGGCGTCACCGCCGAAGGCAAGCTCGGTGCAAGCGATCAACCACAGAGCTTGCACGCGATCCTGTCTCGCTTCAGCAATGAAGACCTGAATGCCGCTGACAAATTGGCCATGGCCATTTCGGAACTTTCTATCCAGGAGACAAAGGTGATCGGGCAAGGCATGGGCGCCGAATTCGCTCATCGCGCACGATGGCCACCGTGCCGTCTCGTCGAAGCCAAAGCGAAAAAGCGCATTTTTATCGGCGGCGTGGAGATCCTCTTTCCCCATCGCAAGCCGCTCGTCCCGCAGACTCGCGTCATGGTGGAAATGATTGCTTGTCTCAAGAGCAAGTCGCATGCCTTGCTCGAAAGTCCGACAGGAACGGGCAAAACTGCCGCAACTCTCAGCGCTGCGCTTGGCTGGCAACGCTATCATGACATGCGCGGCTGGGCCGATTTCTCCGGGACGCCTCGCACCATCTACTACTTGACACGAACACACTCACAAGCGACGCAGGTCGTCGCAGCCTTGCGCGGCATGCCATATCGGCCCATGATTGTTACGCTAGCCAGTCGCGTCAATCTTTGCTCCAACCAGGCCGTCATGACAGAAGCAGAAGGGTCAAATGAGGGTCTCTCTGCATGCTGCTCGCAAGCTGTCAAGGCGGGCACATGCTTGCCCTTCAAGCAGCTTCTCAAGTACAATGTCGTGGACCACTTGTACAAGCTCACACGAACCAAGATTGCAGCCACCGCAGACGACGGCCTCTTTGACATTGAGGATCTGCGTAGCTTTGGGCCCTCTGTACAAGACCATGGGTGTCCCTTTTTTGCATCAAAGGCGCTGCATCCCTCGGCGCAGCTGGTCATTTGCCCATACAATTATGTCATTGATCCAGACATTCGCAGCGTCGTCATTCCAAATGCGAACGAAGGATCGAGCGTTTTCATCTTCGACGAAGGCCACAATCTTGAAAGTTCATGCCTCGAGACAGGCTCTTGTACGCTTCGTTTGCCGACCGTGCTCGAGATCGTCAAGGACCTCTGCGTACTTTCTTCGTTCTCCGACTGGATTGCAGAAGAAAACATACCCGTGCGCTCACTCGCGTTGGAGGTCATGCTTGTCTTTGACAAGATTGCCCAATTTCTGCTCAATCAGCGCGCTGGGTGGATACGCACGTCCGAAGCAGACCGTGTGACCAAGGAAGAAAAAACGCGCGAGCTATACAAGCGCGGAGGTATTGCATCTTCAACAGGTACTGCGCTTGCGAGCATGGTGTTTAGGGACATTGGTCTCAGCGAAGCGACTCTTTCCAACGCCGAGGAAGCTCTGGCGAAGATCTTGCGTGCTCTCGCCGATCTCGGCCATGTCAACCCGGACGATGTCACAGCGTACGACGCAAGACCACGACAGCTGCGGTCCCTCGCCATGACCGGTGCCAAGTCTCTTCGGGTGCTATCGATGATGAAGAAAATTCCCCAAGACTTTTATGCCGTGGTGAACGCAACGCGAATCGATGCTGCGGCAGACCTCGTCCACAATTTTCATCGCGACTTTAACGAACCCTCTCACCGTCCCGCACGGACCTGCTCTCGCACACATGGGACATACTTGAACCAAAACGTCGGTGAAGTGGAATGGACCGTGGAACTTCGTCTCATGCTCATGAACCCAGGCGCTGTTTTCAACGATGTCGCCAGCATTGCGCACTCTGTGATCGTCGCGTCCGGCACGCTCTTCCCCATGAATTCGCATGAGTTTGGCAAGGCCTTTCATGAGCGTCTACGTGTCAAGGACCGTCAAATTGCCCTTGACCACGTCATCAAGCTCGAACAGCAACTCTACATGAGCGTGATTCCGCGCTCGCCCACGGGCGATCTTCTTGATGGATCATACCGGAGTCGTCAGCAACTCGGGCCTTTTCGTTACGAAGCGGCGCTGTTCGAGACAATCCGCGTGGTGCTACGAGACGCCGTCTCCGTCCAAGGCGGTAGCCTAGTCTTTGTGTCGAGCTTTAAGCAGCTCACAGACCTGGAAAACTTCATGCAACAGAATCACTATGTTGCGAGACTTCAAGCTGAACGCGGACCTGTCATTTTCGAGAATACCAGCGTCGAGGACCTCGAGGATGCAGCAAGTGATTTTGATGAAGATAGTGATGATGGCGGGAACGAGTACAACGAAGACGAAGAGGACGATACCGGTTACGACGGCTGGCCCTGGGGAAATGCGAGAAGTCGGCACCAGCAGCAGAGGCAGCGAAACGGCGGCTGGAACCGGGGTCAGCGCAGAGGTCATCCACGAAGGAGAGCGGGGAAACCCAAGTCGGCCTTTGAGCTGGCCAAGGCTCGGTTTCGTGGGGCTGTGGACGCCGGCCAAAGCCCTGTTCTCTTTGCAGTATTCCGAGGCCGTATGTCCGAGGGCATTGACTTCAAGGATAACTATTGCCGAGCTGTCTTTCTCGTCGGAATTCCTTACCCTGCGCTTTTTGATAGCGCAATTAAGTACAAGCGAGCGTGGAACGACTCGAAACATGCTGCTGGCGAATCATATGTGCGAGGGGGCGAATGGTATTCGCAGCAAGCGTTTCGAGCCATGAATCAAGCACTTGGCCGGGTGATTCGCCACAAGAATGACTTTGGTGCCGTTTTCTTCGTTGACGCTCGCCTTGACGATGTTAACATGCACCGGCACTTGGCACGCTGGTGTCGAGGGGCCATCAAGCGCGACTTTTTTCCGAGGCTTGTACCGCGCGTCCGTACCTTTTTTGATCAAGTTCCAGAGCATCTCAAGAACCCCGCCGCCGCCGCCGCGGAATTGGCTGCTGCCACGCCTTTATCTTCGTCTCAAAACTCGCAAGACAGTTTTCTCTCACTGGGCAGCGCACCTCCATCTTCGTCAAACCAAACATCTTCAACGTCGTCGTCGTTGTCTTCGTCGTTGTCGTCCTCGGCAACATAGATAGAGCTGCTCGGGAAAAAGTTAGCATTGATATGTTTGGTGGCACGCGCCTACACAGAAGCAAAAAAGAGCGAGATGGATGACTGACGAGTTTGTTTGAGTCTGCGAGCAGGCTAAAGATTGTAAAGGAATTTGTACATGTGAAAGTTTTGGTAAGAAATGACACTTGGTCTTTTGATGTTCTAGTCTCGTACCACGCACGAAGCGATATCACATCAGCACGTCGTGCGCGCGGCGCAAAGTCAGAAGAAGAACAAGTGGCGAACCACCCGTGCAATGCATGCATTGAATCTACTCTCCCAACCCTGTGTGTTCGTTCAAAATCGTCTTGTTGATTTTTGTATTCTTTTCTGTTTTGTAAATTATTGTGAAGAACCAGCGAGGAGCTCCTTGAGACGAGCAGTGTACTGGTCGCGCGGGACTTCCTCCTCATCCTTGGAGACAATGTTGCGAATCTTGATCTTGCCGGCCTCGAGCTCAGACTTTCCGATGACGACAGCAAAGGGGATGGCGTTCTTCTCGCAGTGCTGAACCTGGGTCATGAACTTGGCGCTGGCCTTGTACGAGGTTTCGGCGCTAAGACCGGCCTCCCAAAGCTCGGAGCAGACCTTCATGCGCTCGCGGAGAATCTCCTGCTTGTCCTCCGCAGTGGCAATGCCTACAACCTGAATTTCGGTCGGGCGACTGGCAACGGCGCCCTCTTGCGACTTTTGACGGTTGGCCACGACAGTAAAGAGACGCTCAATGCCGAGACTCACGCCAACGCAAGGAATCTTCTTGTCCTTCTTCTTGCCCTTCTTGGCAAGAAACATACCAACGAGGTTATCGTAGCGGCCGCCGCCGGCAACCGAACCAACTTCAGCGCCGACAAGAACAGCCTCGTAGATAACACCCGTGTAGTAGTCGAGGCCGCGGGCCATGCTGAGGTCAAAGGAAACGCGGTTCGCGGGCACACCATAGCAGTCACAGAATTCAAAAAGGAGCTTCATGGCGTCGAGGCCGGCCTTTGCAGACTCATTGGCGCAGAGATCCTCGTCTTCGAGAAGCTTGGCCACGAGTTCAGGGCCGCCCTTTTGCTGTGCGTACCCCCAAATCTTTTCCGCGACCTCGCCCGAAATGCCCTTGCGAATCATCTCCTCCTTGACCTCTGGCCACTCCGTCTTGTCGAGCTTGTCGACAGCCGAGCAGATCGGGCGAAAGAGATCGTCGGGGACGCCGCAGACGGCAAAGATGCCATCGAGGAGCTGACGGTGGTTGATCTTGACGAGAAAGTCGCCGACATCCAGACCGCCAAGAATGTCCGTGACAATCTTGACGCACTCGGCATCCGCAACCATTGGCTCGTACTCGCCTGCAATGTCAATGTCGCACTGGTAGAACTCGCGATAGCGACCCTTGGTCATGACCGGGTTGTCGCGACGGTACACGCGAGCAATGTGGTACCGCTTAATGGTCTCGACGCCGTGCTCGGCACAATAGCGGGCAAAGGGGACGGTAAGATCGTAGCGCAGGGCAAGAATCTCGCCGCCTTGGTCCGCCAGGTCGTAGATGAGCTTGCTGTCCTCGCCGTATTTGCCCGTGAGCGTCTCCTTGAGCTCCGCGACGGGTGTCTCGATGCTCACCGCGCCGTGGCGCTTGAAGACGCCCTTGATGGTGTCAAAGACACGCTCGCGCACGGCCATCTCCTCGGGGTGGTAGTCGCGCATGCCCAGCGGGGTCTTGGGCTGGTACTTGCCGCCCTTCTTTTTGCTCTTCTTGGGCGCCGCCTCCGCCTCCTTGCTGGCGCTCTCGCCGCGCAGCTCGAGGACCATCTTTTGCAGGGCCTCGACGTCGTCGGGGAGACCCGCCGCGAGTTCCTTGAAATCCTTCAAGTACGAGGCCTCGGGCTCGTCCACCACGGCGGCGTTGTTGTCCACGTCGTCCGCCGCGGTGGCCGCCGTGGCCGCCACGGCGCCGGCGGCAATCGCCGCAGCCGCCACCACCTCCATGATTCTTTTTGGCTCCTCCTCTTGCGCGGCGTACGCGCGAGCGCGAGCGTGCAACGGGTGGTCGCGCGCGGGCGAAGGGCCTGCGAGACGCGCCGCCACGGGCGCCACCGGCGCTCCTGTCGTGTCCGCGAGGCGCTGCGTGCAACGCGAGGCGGAGCAGTTGCGGATACAAGTTTGCTTTGGTGATTTGGTGGTCGAGGAGGAGGAGGAGGAGATGCATTTATTTATGACGATCGATGGGCCCCACATAGAAGTGTATTTAGCGACTTGCCGCGTGGCCTTGTTGGCCTCAAATGTTCTTTGCAATTGTGTAGGGCAGCACAGACCATCGCAGTGCACGTCGAATTTGCTTTGCTCTGCTCTTCATGATTGGATCGCATGTGTTTCGGGAACGACACAGGAGTGCATGCAGAAGAAGGGTCTTTTTCTTGCGTTCTTAGCTAGATTCTTCTTTGCTCAGTAACCTACCATGACGACAAGAGATGAGCAGAGCAAAGCGAAGCAAAGCGAAGCAAAGGAAGGCAAAGCTGAACATACAGAACAACAACAACATTGAATTTCAAAAGAAGGTCCCTTGCCCCCCAAAGGATAAAAAGGATGGACGGCGAGCAGCATTGTGCATGTCAAAGAAAGGGCTCAGCAGCAGAAAAAAGGAAAGAACGTTAGAGGTGAGCGCTCGAGACGGGGCCTCCACCAGCCGTGTACAACAGTCGCTGATCCTTCCACATGGTGTACGTCATTGGCAGAGCAGCCAGAGTAATGATAAAGAGCACAAAGACGAGCGAGAGGGCAGCGTTTACAGAGGACACCACCTTGGTATCCGTGCGACCTACCAAGATGGAAAAGGACTCGCTTTGAATGACGCTGGCCAAGGAGGCTGCAAAGGCAGCAATGAGGCAAAAGACAAAGATAAAGTCAAAAACCCAGTTGAATTTGATGACCCCGATCCGAAAATTGCCGAGCGGAGCTCCAGCGTTTGCTGCGAAATAAAAGTGAACGACTGTGAACGTGGAGAAGATGGAGACAAGCAGGCAAAGCACCACACAAAACCAGAGCGTGGAGATTGACTCGTTGATTAGAAAGTACGCCGTGGACCCGTCCACGAGCGCGTCCTGCATGTCTCGGGCCATGTCCAGTACGCTCGCGTACAATGCCATGGCGACAAAGGCAATCGCAGCCTCTGCCAGACGCATGAATGCCAGCACGCGTGACATGGCGCGCAGCTCGTCTACCGTGTCCGGCTGCAGGTTGTAGAGGCCGAAGCACGTGAACGACTCGCGGTCGCCATTGTCCAGCATCGTCCTTCTCGGCCACAAGCAAAACCCTCAGCCCGCCTGCGCCGGCGAAGTCAAGCAAGGGACGCTGGTCGCTGCGCAGGCCGTCTTCGCGCAGGCCGCTCTGCCAGCCGGGCGCGCGGCCCTTCGATCCGCACGCGCGTCGCGACCGCGCGTGCACGTGGCCCGCGGGGCTGTAAATCTACGCGGCGCAAATCAAAGCAAGGCAAATAGGGAACTGGACGGCGCCGCATCGCGCATGTGCACGCGCTCCGGGAGCCCGCCTCGCGACGGACGCGACGCGACGCAACACGCAGGCGGGCTTGCCGCGGACGATCGCTCTCGGGGCGAGGGCGGGGCAGGGGAGCAAGAGGACGGCCGGGAGGGGCTCGACGCGTCTCTCGCTGGGCGCGCGCGAGCCATGGCGGGATGCCGGGCCGGGTCCCTCGGCCGGGCGAGGCAGAGGCCGCCGACACTTGCGCGGTGCCTCGAGGGCAACGACGCGTCGTGGCTGGGACGCGTGGACGCGACGACCTTCACCGCGGTGGATGCCGATGTTCTCGTACATTTAGCGTCGCTTCATGAAGAGCTGGAAAGGATCGCCGCGACGAGAAGCCCGCTTAGGGAACTCTTGCCTGGGCCGGAACGGTTCGCGCCTCGCACGAGGCAACTTGAAGAGCAGGAGCTCCCTGTAACAGCGATGACCGCGCCCGAGGAAGGCAAGCTTGGTAGTGGGATACTTTCCGACGACGTGGAATCGAAAATGGATGCTGTCGATTTTGAACCGCGACTCGCACGTATGCGATCTGCGCCAACGGTCTGGGCCGCGACGCATCGATTCGCGCACACAGGACTCTTTTGCATGCCGCTCAACACGAGCCCTGGGATCGACAACTTTGTTCCGGACCAAGCCGATTCGACACTACGATTCCCGGAGTTGGCACAGGTCATGAATCTCGACACGAGCTCTCCTGACCTTTTTGAATCAGGTATCCTATCCACCAATGACTGCGCTACAGAATCTGAGGACTCGACGCGCGACTGGCTTTTCGACACGAAGATGCCAGAGATCCCCACGCCACCCTTGGCAGCGGAAGTGGACTCCTTTTCTGAGTCGCTCTTGAAACTTGACATTCCCGTTCTCAAACAAGCGCCGCTTTCCGACCAGCTCCGTCGCCTTGCCAGCGACGCAGCTCGCGATGGAAATGAAGAAATTTTCGCACTTGCACATCGATGTGCTGAAATGCTCGAGACTGGAAGCACCCTTCGTGACGTGGAGACTTGCATTCTGGGACGCGCCACCAACGCTTCAAATCCTTTGCGCCAACTTTATTCTCGTCTTCTTGAGACAGCCATCCCGCGAATTCAGACACAAATCATGGTCAACGAGGCCCAGCTCTGCGAAGACGAGGCCTTGCGCGAGGTTTGTCGCGAGCTCGCTGCTGTCCGCATCGCTGTGGTGGAGCGGGCCGTGGAAATGGTATCGTTCATCCTTGACGAGGATACCGCAGTTTTGCTTTGCAAGACGCCAACTTCTTCTTGGGTGCAGACCACAGTGCGCTGGATTGTATGCCGAGGCCAGCTTCGTTTTGCGCGTTTCTACGTTGTTCTCGTTTTGCCAGCACCATCATCCAAAGATATGGCGGTGCTGTTGAGTGCGCTCTGTCGGCTCAGCGGAGGAGGACTTGCCACAGCTTTGCGCATTGTCCCTGACGCATCTGCAGCAGCACGCCTGCTTCGGCACATTCTTTGCACACAATGTAATGTGTCGCATTCTACCTTGCCCGAGGACCCTGCATCCTGGAGCACTGAAACTGCTCACGAAGCTCTTTTGCGCTCGATGCCGGACATGAACGCATTGCGGGCATGCCGTTTTGTCAAAGGATCAGGACAAGATGGCAAGGCTGGCGACCCCTGCACCGCGTTGCTACCAGCAAATGCGCAGAGTGCGCTCAGTCGTTTTTTTACGCAGCCCATCATGCACGGAAAATGACCTTCTGAAAACGCGCCACCGCATTGATCGCACAGGTGTTTTCTTTTTCTTCGCACTTGACAAACCTTGAATGTTACGTCTTGTTTGTGCTTGTTTGGCGGCGCGCATTGTTGCGTGAAAATCAAGTTTGTCGGTCAATCCTTGGAAGGCAAGAGTTCCAAAAGAATGGGACAATGGTCTGAGCCAAGAAAACTTGGGTCCTGGGCGCTTAGACCTCGACCGCAAATGTCGGCCCGACGCACGCGTTGTAAAAGGCTGCGCGACACCAAGAAATGGTCAATTCGCATACCCTTCTTGTAGAAGCGCCCTGCTTCGGGCCGGTCAATACCGGGGTGTCCTCGCCAAGTGTAAATAGGAGCGTCCACTTCAGTAGGACGCGTGATGGCAGACTTGACTTCAAGATAGCGAAAGGCGTCAGTGAGGTTACCTTCTTCGGCCATGCGCTTGAAGCGAAGCTGCTCGTTGTTTGTGCACCCTGCCTGGCCAATGTCGGCAGGGTCTCCGCTCGCGGGAGGATCACCTTGCGCATTGAACCAATCGGGGTCCGAGACGTCGCAGTCTTCCGGCGCGACATTCATGTCACCCATGTAAATGATGGGCTTGCGCTCTTTGTGATTGTGCATGACTCGTAGCCAGCTTGTCAGTTTTTCGTCCCAGGTGCGACGACGGGCGAAGGACTCTACGGTCCAACCATTGTTGGGAGTATACGTGTGAAGTGTCATGATGGACTTCCATTCGAGCAGAATGATGCGACCATCCTCATTGTGCGGCGCCTTTTCCATCGTCTCGGGGTCTGGTAGCCCAAACCAAATGCGAACGGGGCGTGGTCCACTCTTGCGCACAAACATGGCTGTGCCAGCGTAACGCCTGTCGCAGAGGGATAGCTTGACGACAGAATGTGTGCTTAGACATCCTGTTTCGCAAGCAGTTCGTAAGACTGTGGCTTCGTCGATGCTGCGTTTATCGCGCATGCAAAGCTCGTTGCGCTTTTGTTGCGAGGAAGCCCGCAACTTGGTTTCGGAGACAAAAAGGACATCGGGCGATTCGCGCGCAAGAAAAGCCGCAATGGCGTCCGCGTTGTACCTGAGACGGTTGGCGAGTCCGTTGGCATTCCAGGCGACAATGATTTGGGGATCGCGTGCCGCCTCGCTCGTTGTGGTCGCGGCAATCTTTTTCCTTGGTTTGAAGAAGCTGTGCGTTTCGGGTGCTTTCCTCTTGCTCACGACGCTGCTGTTGCTGCTGCTGCTGCTGCTGCTGCTGCTATTGCTGCCATCACCACTGCTGGTCGTGGCCGTGCGCGCGCTCGGTTTCGTCTGCGGTGAGGTTGCGATTTCTATAGAGGTTGAGGTCGAGGTCAAGGTCGAGGTCTTGGCCGAGTCTGAGACATGGTCGCTTCCCGTCAGATCGACAGCATCAGCGTCAGAGCCACCTGCCGCTTTTGACTTGGCTCGAAAGAAGCTCGTGATGGCCGGCGAACTCTTGCTGCCAGAGGCTGCCGCCTTGGCTTTTCCGTTCGCCCCACTTGACATCGCGGCTGTTGTCGAGCTATCTTGTTCAAGTTGAAGTTCTGTGATTTTTTTTTTTGACCGAAAAACAGATGAAGGAATGGATGGGCCTTGGGCTAATTCGATGAGATAAAGCATGTGTTTTCCTGGTTTATCGAGATGAAGAAATAGTTTGCTTGTCCCCCAGAAACACAAAAACCAAAACCCAGGCAACCAACCCCGTCAAGGCCAAAGGCCAGAGTCAATCTCTTCTCGAGGCATTTGGATTGGCGATTAAAAAGACAAGCTGGAACGCAGAACACCACCTTTTGATGAAAATCCAAGCTGGCTGTCGAAGCACTATCCAGTCAGACACAAACAACAACATTTCACAATTGCGGCAGACCAGGCCACTAGTATTTTGCGCGAGGTGTGTCGAGAGAAGGATGAGCGCGAATCTCTGCCAGCACGCCAAAGTGATCCGACGGAAAGTCGCCGGCAAAGGGATGATCGCAGACGACGCGGCAATCCTCGACAAGACCACGGCCGTCACGATGCGGAAGACTTGCGAAAATGTAGTCAAGACGCTTGTCTTCCTCAAGGTCAACGTTTGCGCCAGGATTCTTTCGCGACCATGTGAAGCCACCTTCTTCGCCATTACAAAAGGACCAAGCATCCTGAAAAAAGACATCCTCAGCGCCAGGCTCTGTAACGGGATGTGAACCACGCAAGAATCGTATGCAAGCTTCATCTGGTTTGGCATTGAAGTCACCGCAAAGCAGCTGCGTCAAAACGTTCTTGTTGACTCCCTCGTTGACAAAATCCTGCATCGACGAGGTCACTGCACGCGTTTGCAAAAGACGGATCGCAGGTTGATGCAACTGATGATTGAGGTGTAACGATGCCACAAAGACTGCTCCGAATGGAGAAGATATCTCGGCAAGAGCCGCTCCGCGCGTTTCGTAAAATTTGACGCCTGGCGTAAGCTGCACAGGCAGCTGCAGCGCGCGTGTCCGCGCGAGTGGGAAGCGAGATACAATGGCATTTCCAAAATTTACCTTGTCGTCGATCCACCATTGCGAGGCGCGTGCGTAGAACCGGTATGGGTACTCGGTCGAGTCTGCCGCACTCGCGTCTTGGGGACCAAAAAGATCTGCCAGCATGTCATGTCCTCCGCCTTGAAGCACCTCTTGGAGGCATATGACGTCTGGCTGCAAAACGCGCAGCCACTTTTGCAACGCCGCGCAGCGCTCTGGCCAGCTGCCAAAGCCGCGTTCTTTGCTTTGGTTCTTGTCCACGCCGCCGCGCGAGTTCTCGAACCACACATTGAGCGTGAGGACCACGAGTCCTCGTCGCAGCCGGTCGCGGTGTCCTCGATCGTCGCGGTCCATGCTCTCCGCGGCAGAGGGCTCCTCGACGAACCCTGTGCTCTTATATTGCCGTTTTTGTAGAAGTACTTCTCCTGCCGCTGCCGCTGCCAAGCTCATGGGAAAGAAAGATACGCGTGCACGTGCCACTCCTCTTCGACCCTTGCAAGGGTCAGTTACAGGGAGTCTCCTGGGTCTTGCGCGTCACTCATAGTCTTCTGCTGCGGGATTTACCTGGTCAAATATCTTTCTTGTAGAGGAGACAAAGCGTCGCTAATTTCCCGGCAGCATTTTCAGTGTTCCACTGGCGTCAACAAGCTAACTGCGTGGAATCTTGGGCATTCTCCAATATATACTGTGGTGTATGCAATGCATCACTGTGGGCGAACGAGGGCGAGGTCAAGGCGAGCTAAGCAGCAGAGTGTGCAACCACATCTTCCCGCAGCCTGCGTCAAGCGGAGGGGGCTGCGGCCCACAGCGGCCAAAGCGAGACGAGAAAAGAGACGAGGCAACAAGAAAACAAAACGAAATAAGGTAAGCGAGGACGGCGCCTGGTTGAAGACGCGCGGCGGCGGGACCGCGCGCGACAGCGACTGCAAGCGCGCGGTCGACGCTGGCCTTCCGGCGGCGGCTTTTCTGCAGGGCGCTTTTTGCCGGCGAGAGAACGGAGGACCCCGCCCGAGAACGAGAGCACCTTCGGCACGCGCGTGGGTGTGAGCCAGGTTTCGCGGCAGGCTCTCTGGCCAGAGAAGTCGGGAGTGCGCTGCGATAGTATACACCGCGCTGCAGGAGGCAGCAAGAGAGCGACTATCTTTGCCGCGGTCGGCACAACCTTCCCTGCCCGGGAGCAGCAGCGGCAGCGGCCACTGATCAGCGCGGAGAGAGCGAGGGTTTCGGCGGGGTCGAATTCAAATTCAAATTTTGAAGAATCGATCGATCAACTACTTCTCTGCTGCTGCTGCTGCTGCTGCCACTGCTGCTACTGCCACTGCGGCTTGGCGCAGACGCTCTTCCGTTCTCCAATCGCCGCGCAGCGCCGCGCCTCCGAGATCGAGGGCTGGCTGCCTGTCTGTCTGTCTGTCTGTCTGTCGCCAGGTCCCGGCATCACTTTGCGTCGCCAGCCGCGGTGTCCGGGCAAGCAAGCAAGCGAGCAAGCAAGCGGGCAAGCAAGCAAAGCCCAGCACACAAGGCCACGCGCTGCGAGCAGAGGGCCGCTCGCTCCGTCCGCAGCCAGCTGCGCGCGAGCTCGCCATCCCCTCCACTTCGGCCCCGCGAACTCCGCGTCGCGGCGGGCACTGCTGCCGGCTGCTGCCCTCCTCTCGCCCGCAGAATCGAACAAGTTGTAGGCAGGCGCCAAGACATCTTGGACGCCCGCGGGGACGCAGCCGGTCCTCGCGCCGCCTTCGCGCGGAGCCCGCCGCGCTGCCGGCTGCCGCTGCCGGCACGAGCGCCCGCTTTCCCCCGCCCTCTCTCCCCCCGCGCGCGCAGGCACGCAGGCGCGCACGCGCGCAGGCGCGCACGCGGAGGCGCGCTCGCGAGCGCGGCGAAAGTGACCCGGTCGACGCGGCGGCGCCTCGCGTCCGAGCAGGCGGGGAGACGCCCCGGAGCCTCGCAAGGCTTGCCGTCGCGCACGCTCGCCGGCCTGGAGACTGCGCGCTGCGCAACGCTGCGCGGCGCGGCGTGGCGTCTCGCAGACCCGACTGGACCAGGCGCCGACCCGACCCATCCGGCCGGCCTGGGCCGACCCGACGCGACGCGACACGACACGACACGACACGACTTGGCCACCCGGAGCTCCACACGCCTGTCGACCCTGGCTTCTGAAGGACAAGGGCGGCCCTGACGTGGACGACAACGACGACGGCGACGACAAGGAGGAGGAGGAGGAGGAGCTCGAGGAGGAGCAGCGAGGAAACCAGGCTGTTGACGCGCGCAGAGGATGGCGCCCACGACGTCAAACGCGCGCAGCAGCGAAGCCAAGAGGAGGAGAAGGGACTCGCTCGCGAGCCTGAGCAATCTGCTTGCCTTCGACGACGCTGCGCTGGACGGGAGCTTTGAAGACAGTTTCTCCAGGGACGCAGCAACCGCAGCGGCGGCGCCGGCAGTAGAACAAGCTGGCCAGCGTGCAAACGCTGCGCTGCCGCCGCCGCCGCCGCTGCCGCCCCAGCAGCAACAGCAACAACGACAGCAACAACAAACACAGCAACAACAAACACAGCAACAACACGGGTATGCCTTTATGCGGTCGAACCCAGAACAGTTCGCGCACAATCAAATGTACAACAACCTTGGGTCCCCTCCCATGATGCAAGGGGTCTACCCTGGCGCGATGCTGCCGCAATCCTCAGCATTCCCCCCATATCGAAATGCATCAATGCCTCAATTGGATCCGAGAGCAGCAGCTGCCGCGCAAGCGCAGGCGCAGGCGCAAGCCAAGGCCCAGGCTCAGGCACAGCTCAGAGCCCAAAATCTTCCCGTTGTGCCACCATACGGAGGTGTCCCGTACCCAAGACCTTTCTCGCAAACATCGATGAACAACGGGAGCGACGACCTGTCCTTCCCCGCTCACGCACCTTCAGGAGGATTTCACAACGCGAACGAAAAGGACGGAAAACCAAGCGGTTCGAGAAATAACGGGAAAACGTCTCCGAATGGCGCAAATTTGCAAGGCACCGCTCCCATCACATCGTCGTCGAAGGTCAACACAACAAAGTCTATGGACTACACCACTTCGAGGCCCGCGTCAGCGAGCACCAATGGAAGGCAATCTCCCATGAATAAAAATGTGGACGACATGAATGATGGAGAAGCAATGGTCGGTAGCCCTTCTAGCGCGAAAAAGGGTAACCAGGAGTCGATGAGATCAGCCTACGCGGCCTGGCTCAAGAGTGAAGACAATGAGCTCTACTCCCTTGTTGTATCGGAACAGCAGGCGCCGCAGTTCAAAAATGACGTCGACGCCCTCAACAAAGCAAAGTTTTGGGCTCATATTGCGGAGCGCATGCCTGAACGTACGGCCAAGCAATGCCGTGAGCGCTGGCGCAACTCGGTGGACCCGAACATTACGCAGAGCAAATGGACGGTTCGAGAGGATCTCCTCCTGCTCAAACTTCACGAAGAAATGGGAAACAAGTGGTCCACCATTGCTTCGCATTTGCAGGGTCGTACCGAGAATGGCGTCAAAACGCGCCACAAGTCCATCATGCGCGCATACAAGCGGCAATGGTCCAGCCAGGAGGACGCCCTTCTCCTGCAGCTCTACGGCCAGCACGGCCCCCGCTGGGTCGTGATCCAAAAGTCGCTACCCAAGAGAACCCTGCATGGCGTCAAGATGCGCTATCGTGCTCTCATTAGCGGCAACACGCAGCGGTCTGTGGAAGCCGGTGCGCCTGAACAGGCCCTGGCGTACGATGTACGCAACATGAGTCGTCGCCAACTCCAACACGAAATTGCAAACGGCACCGACGACAGTGCCTTTGGTCTTCCCGGAGCAAGCAAGACCAAAAAACGCTTCCTCATCGAATCCATGATTAACAGCCACACGCCGGATGGGGATCGCGTGCGGGAGACGCTTCACCAAACCAAGCGCAAGCGTTTGGCGAGGGGGCCATGCATCATCCCTGGCTTTATCGCCGTACCCTCTTCGATGCGCGTGCATCTTCCCATACCAGGTCATCATATTTCAAGGGCAAATGCTGCGCAGGAGCATGCCCGACGTGAGCGCAACCGACGTCGTTCGTTGCTGCTCGAATCTGCCAATCGCCGTCTTGCCGAGGATAAAAGACATGACGACGTTGCCAAGTCCTCACACAATACTTCGGGCAATATTCCGTCCAATCAAGAGTACGGCGTGAAGCGCAACCTCCTCCAGGAAGCGCACGAGGTCTCGAGGATGCGGCATGGGTCCCCTTACTCGCATCAGCAGACGGAAAATAACAATGCTTATGCAGGTGGGCGAGGTGCCGAGCGCGCAAACTCCTTTCAGTACGGAACGGATGGCCGGGACGTGTCCATCAAGTCCGAGCTGTCACACGATGAAGGCGAGCCGTTTCCAGGGGCCGATACGGAGTCCGGCGATTTTCTCAATGACAACGAGTTTGCTCATACCATCTCGGACATGCTTCTCAACGCCAAGTCGCATCCGGAGGTTGATCCCGCGCAATATAATGACTTTCAGGCTAATTTGGAGGACGTCCTTGTCGACAATGTCGAGGGTCTGCCATCCAGCTATCCGTAAATTATCCCAATAATCCATGTATGTATTATTAGCATCACATCATTCTCTCCCTCATTCGACTATTTCTCATCTTTTCTTTTTTTTTTTTCTAATGCAAAGCGGAAGACGGAGTGGTTGAACGAATCACCGACGCCGACGCGTTCGTCCTTGTTCTTGGAGTCGCGATGTCGGCAGCGGCTGCCGCAACGACTGCTGCGGTAAAAAGGCAATAGATTGAAAAGTAAAAAACGATCGGTAAAAACGAGGTAAAAAAGGAAAATTTTGCCTTCAAGACAAGACAAGACAAGACAAGAAAACCGTTTCGAGAGCATCCAGCGGCCCGAGCCTGCCAGTCGCGGTGCTACCGGGCCTGGGCTGGCCTAGCTGGCTGACGCAAGGCACCGGCGCAAACAAGCGCTGTCTCGGCTCGCGGCGGGCGCGAGAGATCGTCAAACATGTCGCACTCAAGGTCGTCCGCGCTGGTTCGCGACCTCCGCGCCGAGTCCCGGGCCTTGGGCCAGGCATGGGCAAGTCTGCAGGACGAGGTTGACCAGCTCGAGCGCCACCGCGCCTTGCTCAAACACGAGTGGAAGGACCTCGAGGAGGAACGCGAACGTCTCGACAAAGAGCGCCAGCGATTCGAGAAACTCGTGTCCCAGGAGTGGTTTCCTACTGGAATTGATGCGCCCAAGGTCAAGGACCGCATTGTGCGTGTCAACATTGGCGGCCAAATCTTCGAAATTACGGCGCGACTCTTGCTCAAGGACCGCTTCTCGCTCCTTGCTGCGACCTGCTTGCCACCAGAGGATTCCATTCTTCGTCCCGAAGACGATGGTTGCTTCTTTTTTGATAGGGACTGGTTTCTCTTTCGTCATGTGCTCGCTTACTTGCAGAGTGGCACCCTCCCAGAGGATGAGCTGCGTCTGCGCGAGTTGCATCACGAGGCTGGCTTCTACTGTCTCGGTTCCATGCAGCGCAAGATTCAGACTGTGCTTGCCGATATGCAGCGCAAGACAGAAGACTTATTTGGTGAATCATCGAGGACCTCGTCCGCTCCATTGGAACACACAGCGCGGGCCAGTGACGTTCGAGTTAAGAACTCGAGACGGGAAAGCTCACTCGTTGCACCTGAGTTACCTGATCCCTTTGGGTTCACCTCGAAGCGAGGGTCAAGCCAAGGTGCAGTGTTTTTGTAGTACCGTCAGCTCGCAATTGATCATGTGTAATATGATCTCGAATCAGGAAATCTTGTTGCTCTCCCCTGGGTGTTTGTTTGGTTCATGCACATGCTAATGTAATCACTTTGGCAAACGCATAATACTACGCAGGCAAATGCATGTCCCGTGGTTCATGGCGCGGGCCGATCAACTCTTACCATCCGAGACGCTCGTCCTTCTGAAAAAAGAAAGAAAACAATCCTTTGCTCAAAGTTAGGGCATCGAGGTCATCCTATCTTATCAAGCCCTCTTCGGCTCCGAATTTGGCCGTGCCAAATGCCTACTGTAAACCAAAACATACGATAACTCCTTCTTAGACACTTTGAGTCATTCGAATTTGCGTAACCACGTGGTCCGCTTCATCCTCAATATCTGCCGCCGTGCACTCACTGCCGCAAAGCAAGTAGACCTCATAGCCATTCTCTTCGGATGCAAAGAATCGATACCCTGCCTTGCAAAGCTGTACCTGAGATACGGCCAGCAATTGCATCTGGTCTCGCGCTCGCTGCATGAACCATTCGAAGGCACGGCCATATTGCAGCGTCGTCGCGTCGTCGCGCAGACTCGGCACGAGCGTACGACCTTCCTCAACACTGTGAAATGCAAGTGCGAGGGTCTGCATGCCCGACAGCTCGTCGAGCTGCGGCACCGTAGCTGCAATAGGAATTTGCAGCTGATTCATGCGCTCACTGAGTCTATGATCAAATCTCTCCAATTTGGGCAGTGTGTCCACAAGAGAGCATTCGATGGTCTGCAAAACGCAAAGCGTATGCCAGCGCATTCGGTAAACGACGAGATTTTTCCATTGGTTCTCGGAGTACACGGGCGTAACACGGGTACGCTGGTATACAAGCGGCTGTAGTTGGAGCAGGTTCCAAAGTTGCGAGGTTTCTTCGAGGTCCAAGCGAGAATGAAGCACACTGCCTTCTACGAGCAGAACGCCCCCAAGTGTTGAATTGTCATTCTCGAGTAGCGCAAGGAGCTGATCTACGTGTTCATGGGTTTGGCTGCTCATCGAAACGAATGGGACTCCGCCAAGAAGGGAACGAGTCCTTTCGCGAAACGCAGCATCGTGCTTGCGAAGGTCCATTGTTCCGCCTGCATTTTCGCCATCCTTTACGTCTCCGCCGCTGTTGCCGTCATTGCTAGTGCTGCTAGTGCTGCTGCTGCTAGTGCTGCTCTGAGTGCTGACGCCGCTGAGAAGAATCTTGTCGATCATGCTCTTGATGCCACCAAGTCGGAGGCTTGCGGGTTTCCACTTCTCGGGAGGGCCAAAGAGAAGTACGAATATTTCGACAAGATCCTCGAGCTGACGAAGAATCGCAGTTTCTCCGCTTGAGTGCGGTGCGTTAATTATAAAGACAAAGGCTTCAATCGGTTGAAAGACAAAGCGATCCTCGCCAAATGAAAAGGTTCCGCGGGACTGCTGCCTATCAAGAATACTTTGGGCGTTTCGGGATCGTTTGCGGCCACCAACGGTGCCTTCAATTTGACCCTTTGCGCCAGCATCATGTTGGCGCTGTTGTTGTTGCTGCTGCTGCTGCAGCTGCCATTGATGCGGACCGCTCAAATCTTGGCGTGCTGTTTGTGTGTTGTGTTCAAGGCGCTGCTCAACCACCCTCTTTACGCGATCTGCAAAGGAGTCTACTGTATTTTTAAAGGCTGCAAGAACGCCTTCATCCACGCAGCCCTTTGTCCCAACAACGTCGTGGTACCTGTGTACGCACAGAGAAAGCGTCAGACCTTGGCCGAGCCAAACGTAGCTCCTTCACTTACAAGCACGCTCCAGAGGCTGAGATCACCGTGAACGTGCGATACTGGCGCTGCGCGCCGTCATCTGGCCCTGCCATGACCCATGCGGTACGGAGCGACGATTCACGCTCTGAAGGCCAGCCCGTCGGTCAAGACATGCTGAGACGAGTCTATCCCAGCCTGTCTTGATTTTCAACCTAAAAAGTGGCCCAACGGCTCCTTTGGGCCACACCAGGCCTTCCACCACAGAGAGCATCATTTCATTTCGCTTCGTCCCACTTTTCCCACTTTTCTTTGATAAGATCGTTTGCGTCAGCAGCGCCTCTTGCGAGGGTCTTCTAAATGTGAGCTCGTCCGATTGCAAGAGGATACTCGAGCACCCTCTCCTGGTAAATTGGGAAGGAAATAATTTGATAAAAGTAGAACATTGTCCTTGAGCGAATCTTCTCGATTCTCACATGGTGATGTTCTTCTTTTGCCTACCTACGCGTTAATTCGACGACCTTTCCATGATTGGCTCCTGAAGGCTTGGGAATCCAAATTCAACCCGTCCGAAGATTTAGGCCACGTTACATTCGTCGATCTGTCTGCCAGTGGGCAATAGATGCTTTGACCACGAGGCTTGAAAGTAAAGGCTAATTCCAATCTCTTTGCACAGCCTGTGCGACAGAGCTCGACATTGTGCCCTGTTTCCATTCTGAAAAGGGAGGGAATCGGTGCTATTGGGAAACTCAGGCTCAGATGGTAGGCCTCTCTTCTTCTTCTTTTTGCTTGCAAGCTTAACGTTTGCGAAGCGGGCATTCGTGACCGGGGGACGTCTAAAATCTATTTCAGATCCCAAGCAACACCACCGGCTCACAGATCGATTGGTTGGCTCTTCATACTTTCATTCGCGCTGAGTGCTTACCTTTGATCCAAGAAAAAAAAAATTAAAAAGGGGCGAGCAGTAACTATACTCGGCCCGGGTGCCAGTGCTAACTGTAACTCGGCGATTGAATCATCCCAACCAAAACGGCTTGGGCTATCTATCCTTGGTGGCGCGCGGCAACGTGCGCGGCGACGCGCGTTGACAATAAAGAGCTGTCTGTGAGCGGGCGCCGGACAGGGTGCTTCTTGCGTGCGCGACCGTCAGCGCCACATTTTCTAGCGGCGTTTGCAGTTGGACAAGAAAAGTAGCCGCCATGATCATCCTCCCGCCAGGGTTCGAAGACTATGGCGCCGTATGGCAGGGGGTGTACGGGACGTGCTTTACGTGGTTCGTAACAGCACTCGGGGCAGCCATCGTCATGCTCGTGCCAGAAGGCCTTGCAGAAGCAACAGAAGGAAAATTCCTCGATGCGAGTCTTGGATTCGCTGGCGGCGTCATGCTCGCGGCGAGCTACTGGTCCCTTCTTGCACCGTCTATCGAAATGGCCGAAGAAGCTGGCTATGGCGATTTGAGCTTTTTGCCAGCAGCCATTGGGTTTCTCGCAGGTGCTTTTTTCGTATTTTTGGCTGACTTTGTCCTGCCCGAATCCGCCGATGACCCAGAGGCCTACCTGCGCGAAGCAGCAGAATTGCACGCCAAAAAAGTGGACGAGGCCATTGGGTACGAACCAGCAACATCCAGCAACGCAAACACGGAAACGTCAGCTAGTGCGACCAATGTTCGCCATCGTAAAAAGGATAATACCAAGGCATCGTCCTCGGTTAAGCCCGAAGAAAACCTTTCAGCCAGCAATCTCGAGCATGAAGCACGCCTTTTGGCTCAGCAAAAGTCCAAGTCATGGCGCCGTTTGCTTCTTCTTGTCATTGCGGTTACCATCCACAATTTTCCAGAGGGACTTGCCGTCGGTGTGGGCTTTGGAGGTGTTGGAGTCACCAAATCTGCGACGCTTGAGGCCGCCGAAGTGCTTACGCTCGGTATTGGGATTCAAAATTTCCCAGAAGGTCTCGCTGTCTCGCTGCCCATGCGTAGACTTGGCTACTCCAAGTGGTGGTGCTTCTTCTACGGTCAATTGAGCGGCATGGTGGAACCCATTGGTGGATTTCTTGGCGCCGCTGGTGTGCAATATGCACAACCTGCGCTCCCTTATGCACTCGCCTTTGCAGCTGGGGCCATGGTCTACGTTGTGGTGGACTCTATTGTGCCCGAAGCACAAACCCGAGGAAATAGCAAGATGGCCACGTGGGGCGCCATGATTGGCTTCCTCGTGATGATGACTCTTGATGTTGCCCTTGGCTGAAGATGAAAACAGCATGAGTGAAAGCAAAAGCTGTACAGAACTGACTTGAATGCAGCATTATCGAGGGATAGGGTAGAACCTGCGTTTTCGACTGGGTTTCATATGAAATTTTCTTCGTTTCAAAAATTTAGATGGAAAAGCAAACTCAAAGAATAGGCCTGGTCCTATTTTCCCATGCGAATTAGCGAATAAGCAAAAAATAAGTTTTTGAAGTGAGCTTATGCGTAACGCCCGCTTCAATCTTCCTGGCGCTTCCTGGCCGTCTCCATGACAATCAACGGCTTGCTCGATAGTTTTTGTCCAATATATGACAGCGCCTGCCCATTCGCAAGAAGTGACAGCAATTCATTGCGATGTGTCTAACTCGCTTTGTATTGCAGCATCATTTCAGTCTCATGTTCCAGGCCTATTTGACGAACCGCTCAACCGTCTTCATGCTTCTCATCAGAGGGTGACGTTGCCAAACAGGCTGTCCTTGGTTCCGAAACGTCTGCGAATCGCCCTTGTACAAACACTGTCTCCAAGGCTTTGCTTTCCCCAGTCCCAGCCGGTTTGGCCGTACGACGCGGATGGCTTCGAATTCTTTTTTATCGAAAGAAGACAAGCTAGACAGCTCGAGTGACTGCGAGACGCTGAGAATGGGTATCAAGAGACTGTTGCTAGGAGGCCTATTTTAAAACGACAGAGGTTCAGGCTAACACGAGCCGGACTGTCCTTCGGCCTCTGACCGTCTCCAAATTCCCCAACCATCTCCCTTTCCATGGCTCATACAAGCATTCGATGTGGACCGCGTCGTGCAGCGTACGAAGCACCTATTGCGTGTCGCCAAAGTGCACGGTCCAATACAATGCGACGGTGACTGGAGTCATGCTTACAGCTGCGAGCTGCGGGCTGGGCCTAGATATTAGCCATTCTAGAAATGCTCTTTGCTTCCCGTCAGGCGCCATGGCAGCGAGACAAGTTCTCGCGAAAAGGAATCGATCGCCGCATCGGTGGCCGTGCCGATCGATATAAGGACAGGCTCCGTATACCGCCTGCGCCGGCCAGGAAAGGTGAATAAGGAAGCAAACAGAGACGCAAGCCCCACCCCCAGTCAGCTGACGGGGCCTATCGTCCCGGTTGGAAGATAGGCATCGCTGATGGACTTGGCGGTTGGGCCACTCGTCACGGGCTCCAAACGGCGCGGAGTCCTAGAAGAAAGAATGCAACTAGCGCTCCGTGAGCGACTGCGACTGCGCCTGCGAGTCTCCATCTTGGCGCGACGAGATGCGCTGATCGGCGCCGAAAATCATTGATCAGCCACGGGATCAAGACGAAAGCCGCCGTGATTCGACCTGAGAACCATAGAGTCTGCAATCATGGCAGCTCACAGCTCAACCCAGACAATGTGCGCCCGGGCGCATGATTTGAGGCTGAGGATATCTGCGAGAACAAAATCATCATTTATAAATGGGGCGCCATCCATTTTCTGATCTTTTATCTTTTTCTTTTTACTTCTTTCCCAGCCATGCCACAGCCAGCAGCAGCAGCAGCAGCAGCAGCAGCTGTAGCTAGCAAAAGAGGTAGTTGAAGAAAGGAAGTTAAAAAAAAATGGGATAACGTTTGACGTTGCTAGGCAGTGTGGCGGGAGCAGGAAGTGGAAAAACTTACTGGCTTGATTGGCAGCTGCAGCTCGATTGGCGTTCGGAGCCAAGCTAAAGCCGCCTAGGCGTCGCTAGTCTCCTCCCACAGCGGGGACCACTGGCAGGTGCTGCAGTGACAGCCTAACAGTCCCAACGCGACGCACCTTCACGCCACCACGAGTCAGAGCCAGCCACTTCCCTGCCTGCCTGCCTGACTGCCTGCGATGCTTGCCACCTTTGCCATTGTCAGCCCGACATGGGAAGCATCATCCTGGCTCTACTCGGGCAGACTCTACGACGACACTCCAGGACGTCTTGCTCGCAGTCAGTATGGCAGATCGTCGGCAAGGGGCAGTTGCAGCTGCATGCTGCGCACATTTTGCGTCCATACCGCAGATTTCGCCCTGCTCGACCGCTTTTCTATTTATCACGTCGGATGTGGCATGGCTTCATCCATGCGCTCCATTGCATCTTAGGTGCCTAGCTGCAAAAGTCTGCCACGCTATGCTGCGCTGTTCTGTGCTGCGTGTTTGGTTGGCGCCGCGCTGCGTTGGAGCACGCGCTTCGACTCACTAGGTGGGCGTCTGCCGGCACTCGAGCGCAGACTGAGGAAGATCAAGTGTGGCGGCCCGAATCCTCAATACCCTCAGCAGTAGCACCGAGCCATGCCGAGCCATCCAGTGCCGTCCAGTGCCGTGCCACGCCATGCAATGCAGAGCGGTGCAGTAAGGAAGTGCGTGACACCTTGCCGGCGATGGCGCCATGCTCCTTGCCCGCCTCGGGCAATGAAAAGGAGCGGGGGCGGCATGATCACGGCTCCGAAGCGCCCCGTCAGCGAGGCATTGGCGGGTCTGCAGCGCAGCAGCCGCCTACTTGCCATTCTGCTTACTACCCACTGGCACCATCCTGAAGCGAACGAGCTTGCTTGCCTCGCTCGGCAGCGATGCGACCAACAACTTGGCCTGAAAACCCGTCCTTCGCGAGCGGGGGGGGCGAGATCCCGTGCAGTGCGCCCCGCGGCCCGGAACCCGGCAGTGCGCCAGGGCGCGGGCTTGGCGGAATGACTCCTGGCCGTCCGGCGGAGTCATTCTGGCCGGGAAGGGTTTCCTGACCGGGCGAGCGGGCGGCTGCGAGGACCCGGGGCCGGCCCGGAAGAAGAAAGCTGCGGCGAGGAAGGCGGGCTCCGCGCGACCTTCCTGGCGGCGGAGGCCTCGCGGCTAGGTGGCGAGGGCTAGGGCTTCTTGGGCTTGGGTCCTGACTTGGCATTGCACCGGAGAGGGGCTCGCGCCGCGCGTTCCGCTGCGCTTCCGGCCCCGTGTGCGCGGAAATAAATGGGAGAGAGAGAGAGCGAGAGAGAGACGCGGCAGGCTCGCGGCAAGAGGGTCGAGGGGCCGAGGAGCTGGCGCGGCATGCGCCGCCCGAGCTTCACCTGGCTGGTTGGGAGAGTTAGGCGCAGGACGTGATAATGGACGGCGGTAGGCAAGCAAGCAGGCAAACGTGGTGAGGCAAAGAGCGGCCGCTCTATATCTCTCGAGATGCATCACGGAAAATGGCGTCGCGGAGCGAGAGAGCAAGCCGCCAGCCACCCAGCTAGCTAGCACGAGCGCAGCACACGTGCCTTTTCGACCGTGGCCGTTCTGAAGCGCGTTTGGGGTGCTGCCAGAGGTCCCGGAGAGAAATGCTTTCCACGCTAACAACCAAGTCGCCGTGCTGCATCCGTGATGGACGACGTGATCAAGATGGCCGTCCGCCCGGCTGATGCCGCGAGAGCTGATCGCGTTCTCCTCGGTCAGCTCAATAAAATGGGCGCGATGGGGCATTCCGTCGCCTCGCTGCCGCGCTCACGGCGTTTGCGAGCGAAGCTGAGCGAAATCAGCGCCTCCTCCTAGCTCAGAGGGCGCCAATATGGAGGGCCCTCTTTCGGCTCTCGGCTTGGAAGTTGAACATCGCCCTGCAGGCAAGGTGGGGAAGCCGCCGGTTGGCGTCTTCGAGGCAACTGTCTTGAAAAAGAAAACAAATGGGCTGACTGCCTACCTGGCTGACTGTCTGGTCCTCTGGCGGGCACCGTGCCGACAGACCGAGCGTCTGTGTCCTCGATCATGTCAATAGAGCAGGGCAGGACCCATGCGGTCCAGCGATATTTTGTGGCAGCATGTGAGGGGGACTGGGGGACGGAAATGGTGAGGGCGGGAAGACCACCAGGCCTTTTTTTCTTTTTCATTTGCTCTTTCCCCTCTTTTTCATGTTTATCATTACTGGAGCAAAGACCTTGAAAAGATTGCGGCCGACGAACGAACCGAACAGCAAAACCAAAACTCGATCTCAGCAGAAGCGAGATCAACCAAAGCTATTGCAAGGCGAGACAAGATGGCGCCCACGCAGTATCTGCGCGCTAGCGCAGTGCTCCTCGCGGTGCTCTTCGTGAACGCCCAGGACAATGACACGTGCACCGGGCCAGCAATGTGCTCGCCCACGGTCCAGCAATTTGATATTCTGACGGAGAACCCGGAATGCTCATGCACTGTGAGCCCGGCGGAGGCCGACGAGCCTTTGACTCTCGAGGCATGCTGCGTGACAGACGAGACCGCCTCGTCCGACTCATGCCGCGAGATCCAGCTGGTTGCCTCCCAGTACAGCCGTGAGGCGAGCGTCGACACCGTCGCCGTGGACGCCACGCTCTCCATCCCGGTAACCTTTTCGACCACCGATGCCGCGAGCAGCTCATGCACGCGCACCTGCTCCATGTACGGTGACCCCGAGGGCATTTCCTTTTGCGGTGAGATCCGTGAATTCATTCTCTGCGACGGCCGCATCGACGATGTTGACAGTGATGATGTATGCCAACAGAGCAAGAGCGTTTGCGAGAACCGCACCGATTACTACGGCAACCAATGCGTCTACTTGCCCGACCAGGCGGGCTCGACGTGGAGCGACTTTGACACTGATGGCTCCCCTTGCCAGATGGACCCTTCGGCCGAAGCCCCTGTGCAGGTCATGTACAGCCGTGCGCCTTTGAGCGGCTCGGGCGACTCATACGCCGTTTCTGCCACCATCGGAGAGCGCGGCATCATGACCTCGATCACGATCGAGTACAATGGCGTCTCCTCGACGCTCTCTTCGGACGACTGCATTGCCAACCCCGGTGAGACGAGCGCGTGGTCGAACGCGGACAACATTGCCGACTACGGCACGGCGCAGGTGAACGGAGGTGGCGCTCAGGTCGTGTGGGACTTTTCCATTGCCGATATGGAGCTCCATCTTGTCTGCCAGCAGATGAGCGAGACCCGTACCCGCTGGGACGTCGACTCGCTCAGCGTGAGCACGTCCGCCGCCGAGGCCGCTTCGACGCTTACGGAGACCGGCTTTTGCGTGACTTCCGAGTTCAACACGGGCGAGGCCACGCAGACGGAGCTCTTCGAGACTGGCTTCCACTCGTACTGCCTGGAGCGTGCAACCCCGAACCTTTTGGTGTGCCGCACTCTTTCCAAGGAGTGCACTCGTGATGTCTACGAGGCGACCGTGAACGAGTTTTGCGAAAGCGCCAAGGGACAGATGGGCATGAGCGTGGGCAAGTGCAAGAAGCAGATCAAGAAACAGATCAAGCGCGAGGTTAAGAACAAAAGCTCGAAGGATATCTGGGCCAAGCTCTACTGCCACGTTGTAGAGAACGGAAGCAACTCGGGCATCAAGTCGTGCCTGAAGAAGATTGATGACTTTGGCTTTGTCGAGGTGTACTCGGAGACCAGCTCGATGCTGGCAACCTCTAGCTCGTCGTGCGATTTGAGCGCTTCCCTTGCGGTGGTCACGGACGAGGAGGACGAGTGCTTTGATGGCATGCACGTCGAGGTCGTGTACGATGGCACCCGCACGCGTGTCGCGTCGGTGCCTGCGTCCCGTTTGGTGTGCGAGGAGCCCCTCGTGCTCACGGGTGAGGACTACCCGACTCTTTTCGTAGAGGACAGCGACATCTACCTTGTGCAGTGCGGACTCACAGAGTCTTGCGCCGCGCAGCGTGGCTTCCGTGATGTGCCTGCGATTTCGATTGGCAGCGAGTCGTCTTCGTCGTCTTACGTGACCCTCTCTCTGGGCGAGTCGTCGAGCACCTCGACGTCTGACAGCGCGCCCTCGATCTGCGAAAGTGCCGAGTCTGACACCGTGGAGAGCTGCCCATACTGCTGTGAGCTGCAGGAGACCCCGGATTCGTCAATTTGCCTTGATGTCACTGTCTCGACCTCGCCTTACTGTGACGCGAGCAACCCGCCCACGGATGTTGACTGCTCGGATGTGGTCGCCGAGGACTCGGACGTGTACGTCGACATTACCCTCATTACCACGCCGGCGGAGACGACGTGCTGCCACACTTGCACGGCCTGGGGTGACCCGAAGCTGTACGCTTTTGATGGATGGGATGAGACGCCGGCTGAGTGGATCGAGTGCGATGGCCGCAACCCGAACTCGAACTGCAACTTTCAGGAGTCCGTGTGCGACAAGCAGGTGGATCACTTGGGCAACGCGTGCGTGTGGAACGAGACTGTGAGCGGGTACCTTGAGAACGACCGTTCGGCTGTTGGATTTTATGGAAGCCCGTGCCAGCCCGACTGGGAGGCTGCCGCAGAAAACGGATGGCGCTCGAACATCACCATGTACGAGACGGATTCTTGGATGCTGCGCGTCTTCCTCGGCGAGCGCAGTGTGCTGACGACTCTGGAGTTCGAGCTCGCCTCGGGCGGCTACCACGAGTTTGATCCCGCGATGTGCTTTGGAGATGATCTTTCGGATGCCTGGACGAGCTACGGCGACGCTAGCTCAACGCCTGCTGGTGATGGCATTGAGTACGAGTGTGGCGATATCGACACGAACGGTCTTGAGCGCCCTTGCGCGATGACAAACTCGGCGACCAGCACTTTTGTCCAGATTCGCTGCATTCGCGTTGAGATGGACGATGTCTACCAGGGCTACCGCATTAACATTGTGGGTGTGTCGGAGTTCTCCCAGAGCGGCGAGTACGCTTCTGTGGGCGGTTTCTGTGTGGATGACTCGCTGGAGGGCCCGATCGGTGAGTCGACCGACAATGTCGACGCTGGTGATGAGTGCGGCCTTGACATGAACGACCTTGGCACGCAGCTGAGCCTGGGCCGTCTGTGCAAGGATATTTACCACCCGACGTGCACGTCGAACGAAGCTGACGAGGCGATCCGGCGCTGGTGCAAGTACCAGGCCGTGCTTCCGCTTGAGGACAAGCTTTCGTGCGCGGAGGACATCCTCGGCACAAGCGACGATGACGCCAAGGAGGAGGCTTGGCGCGACTACTTTTGCCAGCAGTTCCCCGGTGAGGTGAGGAAGTGCAAGAAGGGCTACCGTGCCTATCTGGATACGACGCCGACGGCGACCATGTGCTTTTCGTCCGTGGACGAGGTTGCTGCTTTTGGCCACGATCCCTGCATGGTTGGCACCTCGGTGACCGCCGCTTCTGGCGATGAGATCCTCTTTATCCCGGACCACATCCCGCCTTGCGACAACGTCCTGCGTGTTCCGGCGTCGAACTCCTCGTACGCTGCTCTCTTTACCTCGACGGTGGAGTTCAACAAGTGCGGTGTGCAGACTGCCGAGTGCCCTCTGTACACGGCTCTGCCCGAGGCTTTCTGCCGCACCGTTGACCCCTTCTCGGTGCAGCTCACCTACTCGGCGGGCAACCTTTGCGGCGCTGCGTAAATTTATCACTCGTATGAATTACCCGGCACGGGTCATCCTGAGGTAGACTATTCTGGTACTTTTTACCCATTAAAAAAAGGCATTTTGCCATCAACATGACCGTCTCCTTTTCTCTCTTCGAGAGAAGAATGCTTGACCTTTGTCGGTAGCTAAATGCAGCCTTGCGAAGAGACCCCAGAACGTAGGTCTCTTTAAATTTTAGCTCATTGGACAAGAATTTGCGGGACATGGTTTTGACCCAACTCTTCATGCTTCAAAGATCGCGCGCGTTTCCCGAGCCATGTTTCAAGCGGCGGGTCCGGCAGCGATAGCCTCTCGCTTTGTATTCGCGCAGCGCAGCGCATTTTGAAGCCTATTGTCCACGATGGCACTGGCTGACAGCGGAGGAGGAGGACTTCGCAAATAAGGAAAAGGACCAGTGTGTCGGGCCGCGCTGTATACTGTCAAACGCTCAACAATATCGCCTTGGTGTACTTTTCACAAGGCCGCTACGGGAAGGCCCTGGCGGTGAACGAGGAAGCGCTGTCGATTCGCAAGGAAAGTCTTGGCGACCGGCACTCCAAAGTGGCTCAAACGCTCAACAACATCGCCTCAGTGTACTACTCACAAGGCCGCTACGAGGAGGCCCTGGTGGTTTAGGAGGAAGCGCTGTCGATTTTCAAGGAGAGCCTTGGCGAGCGGCATCCCGATGTGGCAACCACGCTGAAAAAATGCGAAACGCGAGAGAGAGGATGCAAGCGAGCACGAAGAGACGGTTCTCGCTGACATGCGAAGCACGAGAGAGAGGGGATGCAAGCCAGCACGAAGAGATGATTCTCGCTGCAAAAGCTCGCATGCCTTTGAGGCAAAAGTAAAATGTCATGGTGGTCATCACTGATAGTGATAGCGTCATTCGCGAGTCCGATTTCACTATTTTTTGGAGAAGGGGGGGGCTTTGGGACCTGGTTATCCCTCTGATACTACGGGTGCTCGAAACATTGCAAATGTCGAGAGCCCTGTTTGAAATGTGTGACTGGAGGAGATAGCCACTCACTTTTCGTTTGCAAGAGCAATTTCGAGGCCCCCAAGAATCATCGTTTTGAGTAGAAGAACCACAATCTTGACGCAACTCCACGACTCGCATACGCACATATGTTCGCATGCATGCTGACCGGCAGTCGAGTTTGTCGTTCTCGT
This sequence comes from Aurantiochytrium sp. KH105, assembly GCA_003116975.1. Taxonomy (NCBI): domain Eukaryota; class Bigyra; order Thraustochytrida; family Thraustochytriidae; genus Aurantiochytrium; species Aurantiochytrium sp. KH105. Next base: position 39,701 of record BGKB01000146.1, read on the forward strand.
CTTTGTTCGTCGTCGTCGCCGCTGGAGTCAAGCTCTTCACGTTTCGATAACCACGACCCAAGATCTTGCTGACCACATGGTTCCTATTCAAAGTGAGTTCATGTCGGCAGGTGATACCGTATCAGTTGCTTGCGAAGCTGCGCAGGTCGTACGCGCTGTCGCTGCTGACGGCGGTGGGACCTGCAGCTGGTACTGCAAAACATACGAGATATAGGTGCCAAACAATCCGCCCCACCTCCCACGCTCATTAACTGTAAAGATATAAATGCTCTGCTCTTCAAGGTCGCACCCAAGGCAAGCTTTATCTGCGTCGCTCTTCTCCAAGACCTGACAGCCTGCGTGAATGCGGAGATTCAGCCTGCGTGAATGCGGAGATTCCGACTTCACTTCACTTCGCAGCAACTGCCCATGCTCATTCCTCACGGGTCCATCCTTTGCGGCGCTCAAGATCGACGAGAAGTTCCGAGTCCGTCGCTCATCTTATTAGGGGATGTCTCTCTCCAGCAAGCTGCCCTGCCATTGCCAAGCAAAATGGGATGGTACGGCCCAATCTCCGCAGCGAAAGTGAGTGCGCACCTGTGATATTGCATGAGCATATACCGCCGCCGCGCGCGCCAGCGTTCGAGGCCGAGGCTCTCAGCCGCGCCGACGCACCTCGCAGGCGTGGCTCGCAAGTCCGGCGGCAGGCTCCGCACGCGTGGCGCGTGCAGTGGCGGCTGCCGCGCGTGCAGGCCGAGCGTCTCGCGTCTCGTCGCGTCTCGTCGGACGTCGTCGTTATTGTTGCTCCTCCTCCTCATCATTTGGCATCATCAATCATCATCAACTGCCCTCCATCGTCCACCTCCCGCCGCTCTCTGTCGAGGGCTCGGCCGCGGCGCGGCGCGGCGCTGGCGCGCGTGGGTGGCGGCGGCTGTCTCCGCGCGCACGGGCAGTCACGCCTGCGCGCCGGCGCGCGAACTCTGCTGGCTTGGCTTCAAGCGATGGCTTGGCTGTCCGTCGTCTCCGTATTGTATTGTGCTGTTTTGTGCTGTATTGACTGAGGGACAGTAGAAAGAAAGAAAAGGAAAGAAACAAAGGAAGAAAGAAGGAAGGAAGAAAGGAAAACCGGCGGCGCAGAAAGAGACGGGGACGGCCGCGGCGGGTCCTCGCACGGACTCGCTTCCCGCCCCCGCGCGAGGTAGTGCGAAGCAGACGCGGCGGGGGGCAGGCGGGGCGCGGGCAAGATGGCGGCAGGGGCAAGATGGCGGCCCCGAGGGAGCTCGTCGCGCCGCCGCAGTGGTCGCTGCTCGAGCTCGTCTTCGCGCTCGAGTTCCGGGCCCGGGCGTCTGCAGCGAGCTGCTTGCTTTCAAGTCCTGGCCGGCCAGAGGTGCAAGTTTCATACCCGCGTCGAATCGAGCCGCACTGCGGCCGGCGAAGGAGAAGAAACGCCGTCGAAGGTGTGTGCATGTATGTGTGCGAGGTCGAAGGAGCAAGCGCCTCCTCGCCGCAGCCACCTCGATCGAATCGTCCAATCCATCCATCCATCCATCGACCTCTCCACCCGTCCATCCATCATGCCCATCATCCCATCCAGCATGGCCAGCGCGAGCTCCCCGTGCGTCGTGACGCCTCCGGAGGCCTGGCTGCAGCTGAGGCTCGGGATTGACCGCGAGTGCCTTGCACATAAACTTACCTGCCCATAAGAGAGAAGATGAAGGTCTTGATACCGCGATGCCGAGCGAGCTGCGCGGTCGCTGCAGGCGGCTGTGCGGCCGCGGCGGGACGCGCGCTCGCCGTGACGGCGGACGCACGCACCCGCCGCTCGCGCCCGCGTCCGTGCCGCAGGGCATGCCACGGCCTGGCCTGGGCTGGGCTGGATGGCGTCGCGCGAGATGGCATGGCGCCGTGCCATCCATGCCTGCGCGACCCTGGGCGTCCCAGCGGCCCTCCCGGCCCCCGCAAGGGGCCCCGGCGCGGGCCAGGACTGCCTCGGAGGTGGCGACAGGTTCCTGGACGCGCCGCGGGAGGAGGCGCGGCGCCGCGGGCGTCAAGGCTCGCGGGCGGGCTGGGACGCGGCGACGGCTTTCCGCGCCTTGGTTGGCTCTGCGGCCCTTCCGTCGCCCCGGTTCGTGCACCGGAATAGCGTGGATGGACGCGCAAATGGCGAAGCGAGCCACAAGGGATAGGAAAGGAAAGGAAGCCTGGAGGCAGAGATCGAGGCGCCTCGCGGCACGGACGGACGTTCGTTCCTTCTTCCTTGGCCTTTCGAGTTCCCCAGCGAGGCAGCCACCGGCGGGAGAACGCGGCTCGATCACGTGCCATCATGGCTGCCCGAGTCTGTTTGTCTGTCTGTCTCTCCGTCTGTCTGTCTGTCTGTTTGGCATCAGTCTGTTTGTGAGGACAGAAACAAAAAAGCAAAGAAAGATCAAACGTGAAAAAAAGAAAGAATCTCTCTTCTACCAGAAAGCAAGCATCATGGCCGCCCCTTTTCTGCCCTGCACTGCCTCCGCCGGCCGAGGCGTCCTTTCTGCCGGCCGAGGCGTCCTTTCTGCCGGCCGGCCGCCTTCCCGAAAATAACCGCCCTCCCCGCGGCGCTTCCTCCCGCGAGGCTCTCTCGCGCGGCCGCGGTCCACACTCGCCCGGGCTGCAGCTGCTTGCGGTGCCAGCACGTGCCGAGGGCGCGGCGGCTGGTAGTTGGTTGGTCGCTGCAGCTGGCTGCTTCTGTTTACAGTTAGTCAGAGGAAAGAAGTGACAGTTTAAAACTTCCCTTTCGCCCCACAGCGGCGGGGCGAGAGAGTCGCGGAAAAGATAAGATGGATGCCATGATCAAGAATGATCGACCAAGATCAGCGCCGCGGCGGTCCTCGTGACGAAGGTCGCGGCCGCGGTCGCGACCATGATCGTGGCCGACCTCGGCGGCGGCGCCGTGATCGAGAGGGACGGACGCCGCGCCGTGACGGCGCCTCGCCACGGTTGGAGAGGAGGCAGACCCGGTTCGCGAGGAGGAGAAGCGCGAGGACGGCGGCGACGGCGGCGCGGAAGAAGGCGGGGCCTGGAGGAAGCTGGCCGCGCGAGGGAGGAAGGAGAGAAGCTCCGAGGTCCGTCCGCGAGCGCTTGACAGAGCGCCCGATCGATCGATCGATCGATCGATCTGCGCAGAGCCCGGGGCTGGAAATTGGAGGAGGAGCGCAGACTTACTACTTTTGTTCGTCGAGGGCGAGCGAGAGCAATCACCCAATCGTTGGCGCGTCCGCGTGCACGGAGGACGTGTACGTACGTACGTACGTACGTATACACACGCACGCACGTGCATAGCGGCGAGCCAGCATGAAGGGGGCCAAGACGGCACTCGTGGCGATCGTCGCCAGCGTGATCTGCGCGCAAAAAGGAGCGGGGCAGGACCCGTATGAATGCAACACGAGCACGACGCCGACGTGCGGAGGCGACAATGTCATTGATGCGCTCCTCGAGGCCGAGGCCAGCGTGACCTCGCGGGACGACTGCGAAATCTGCGAAACTTCTGATAATGTCCTGACGAGCCTCGCCGCTTGCTGCGTGGCCGGCGCGGGCGTCAGCGTCACCTCGGAGTGCCGCGAGATCTCCGTCCCGGTCTCCGAGGAAACTGGTGAAACATTTCTGACGGTCAGCGAGGTCGCCCTCGATGCATCCGTCACCATCCCTATCAACATCTCTTACTCGGAGACCGCCGAAAACGCCTGCGCGCGTACCTGCAGACTCTATGGCGACCCCGAGGGCCTCTCCTTTTGCAACGTTCGCAAGGAGTTCATCCTCTGCGACGGCCGCATCGATGACGCAGACAGCCCAGACGTCTGCACGCAGACCGAAGAGACCTGCCTCAGTCGCAAAGACTACTACGGCAACGCCTGCGTCTGGCTCCCGGACGACACGAATGACTTTACCTGGGCCTCGGGTTCACCGTGCCAGATGGACCCCACGCTCCCACCTCCGGTACAGCTCGTGTACAGCCGCGCGCCGTCAAACTCGGAGAACGAAGGTACCTCCTACGCAGTCTACGCCACCGTTGGCGAGCGCGGCATCATCACGAACATCACCTTTGAGTACGACGGTGTCAGCTCAACCATCAACGCGGTCGATTGCATCAACTCGGACGGGTCCACAGACGGCTGGACCAACCCGGACGCCATTCTTCCCTACCTCAACGTCACCACCGTGCTCCCTGGCAAGCAAGTCATCATGGACGTACTGCTGGAAGACATGGGCGTGCACCTTATCTGCCAGGCGATGGCTCTTGGCACGGCTCGTCTTGACATCGACACTCTCTACGTCACAACCCCGCGCGAGACCGTCTTGGATGAGGGCTTCACCGAAGATGGCTTTTGCGTCACTTCCGAGATGGACACCGGCGAGGCGACCCAGGCCAACTTGACCGAGAACTTTCACTCGTACTGCCTCGCCAAGTTCTCGCAGAACCTGCTGGTGTGTCGCGCGCTGTCCAAAGAGTGCACTCGACTCTCGTTCATGCCGACGGTGACGGAGTTCTGCACCAACGTGGCCGAGTCCAAGCTTGGCATGAGCGTCTCGAAGTGCGAACGAAAGATCAAGGCAGAGATCCAGCGCGAAATTAATAGCAAGTCCTCGGACGATGTCTGGGTTGTCTTTTACTGCCGCGCGATTGCGGATGGCAGCTCTGCGGTGGAACAGGAATGCATTGACAACGTGTACAACTTTGGCTTCCTCGAGGTCTTTGATGAGACGAGTGGTGTTCTGTACAACCCCACGGCCTCCGTCTCGTGTGACGAGGATGCGAGCTTTGAGGTTAGCACTGACTCGTGCTTCTCTGGCGTTCACGTCGTTACTGTGGACAGCAACGGAGATCGTACCACCATCGCATCGATTCCTGCCTCGTACCTTGCGTGCGGTGACGACATTGTGCTCACTGGTGCAGACTACCCTGAGATCTTCGTCTCGGGCACTGACATTGTGCTGCAACAGTGTGGTCTCACCGACTATTGTAGCGCACAAAACGGTTTCCGGGAGGTCGCAGCCATGGAGGTCATGTCCGAGATCTTTATCACCACCGGGTCTGCCAGCGAGATCGATTCCTTGCCGGCTGTGTGCGAGGTGGACTCCTCTGACATTGTGAGCAGCTGCCCCACGCAGTGCTGCCTGCTCGAGAACGACGGTGCTCCCATTTGCCTGAATGTGTCCGTCGCCACCACGCCGTTCTGTACTGACGGTAGTGACGGCAACGCTCCGGATGGTACTTCGTGCTCGGATCTGATTGGCTCCGACGCCTACGTCGACATCTCTCTCGAGCTCTTGGAGGACCAGGAAGATCTCAACTGGGTGAGCACTTGCTGCCAGACGTGTGCTGCCTGGGGCGATCCCAAGCTCGTCGCCTTTGGCGGATGGTCTGAGTCCCCCGCAGAGTGGCTCATGTGTGACGGCCGCAATCCCAAGAAGAGCTGCAACTTTCAGCAAAAGATGTGCACTTCGCAGACCGATCATCTCGGCAACGATTGTGTCTGGAACGACACCATCAAGGATCTCATGGACGGCGACCGCAGCATGGTCAGCTTTTACGGAAGCCCGTGCCAGCCCGACTGGGCAGCCGCCGAGATTGCTGGCTGGCTCCCCAACGTCACCTTCTTCACAAACGAGGACTTTGGCGTGCGCGTCTTTACCGGCGAACGTAGCGTCTTGACTGCCATGGAGTTCAACATTAGCGACACCGGCTATCATCGCTTCGATCCGTCAGGCTGCTTTGACGAAGACTCCTCGTCGGCCGCTTCCGCCTGGTCCAGCTACGGTGACGCCGCTAGCTCACCAGAAGACGACGGCTTCTCTACCGTGTGCGGCGACATTGACGCCGGAGGACTCGAGCGGTCCTGCGCTGTGACGCACACTGGCTCGAGCGCGTTCATGCAGTTTCGCTGCATTCGGGCGTCGCACGATGACGAGTACGACGGCTACCGGCTGAACGTGCAGGGCATCTCCGAGTTCCTCCCGTACTCTGCGACGGGCGGCTTTTGCGTGAGCGATGATCTCGAGGAATACATGGGCGAGTCCTCGGAGAACGAAGCCGCCGCAAGCCACTGCGGTCTTGAGAACGACGACCTCGGCACGCGACTCACGATGGGCCAGACGTGCAAGAACATCTACCACCCCACCTGCACTGCGGATGAGGCCGAGGAGGCTATTCGCAAGTGGTGCCGCTACTCGGCAGTGCTTCCGCTCGACGACGTTCTCTCGTGTGCATCTGACATCATTGACGGAGGCAGCGCTGACGGCATGGCGTCTCGCTGGGTCTCGAGGTTTTGCGCGCAGTTTCCGGGCGAGGTGAACAAGTGCAAGAAGGACTACACTGCGTACCTGGACACGACCCCGACGGCGACCATGTGCTTTTCTTCGCTGGACGAGATGGTTGACTTTGGTCATGACCCGTGCATGGTCGGCACCAAGGTCCTCGACTCGTCGAGCGGCGAGGAGATTCTGTTCATTCCGGACCACATTCCTCCTTGCGACAACGTGGTTCGCGTGCCTGCTACGAGCGAATATGCTGCATTTTTCACGTCGACGGTGGAGTTTGTCAAGTGCAGCGTTTCGCCTTCAGAGTGTCCTCTGTACTCGGCCTTGCCGTCGACGTTTTGCGACCCGGTGCGCTCATACTCGGTGCAGCTCTCGTACAGCACCTCGAGCTTTTGCGGAGCCAACTGAGTTTCTCATTTTTATCTGCCTGCCACTTTGTCCCAGAATCCCACATGATCTTGCCATTTCATTTGCCCATAAATTTACGCTTTCCTCATTCCCTGCGCTGTTTCCGGTTTCGAATTTGCAGTGGCGCGTCGCTTGTGGAAAAGCAAATGGCTTCTTCTTGTCTACTCACTACACGAAAGGCGGATAAGCGTACGTGCGACCAAGCAGCCAGCCATTCGATGTGTCGCTTCCTGCAGATGCTTGATAAGCTCGAGCATCGCTGACCAACCAACTTGACGGCAACATGCTTTCTTCCTTCCATGCTTCCTCTTCGGCCCTGCTCGAATTCGAGCCCGCGTGTCCGTCGAGCGGACTACAGCTCGTGCCTCGGTGCTCTGAAATCCTCTCGCTTTGGCCGGTCCTTGTCCAAGCCAAGCCCCAAGCCCAAGATTCTGATGACAAAGAGCGCAGACAGAGCGGGTCTACGTCCTCAGAAAATCCAACCCGAGCCATCAACCAAACGAGATTGATAGGCAGGAGGCAGCAGCATCGTCTCGCAGCCTGGCTTGATAGCACTACTGTCAAGGTGCAACAAAGAAAGAATGTATCTGCGGCAGCTTCTTCTCTTCCAGACGGGAAGTGGTGTGCGCGCCGAGGAGAAAGTTGATGGATTCGCTGCTCGTGAACGTCTGACGCCTCGAGCCTGGCTGAGACTGGTCATCATGATGACGGTAACTGCGTCCGGGTGTTCTGTGCTGCGCTGCGACGGTCAAATTTCCGCATGGCGGCGCTGTAGAGATTGGCACGGCGAAGGATGTCGGAGCCGAAGCACCGTCCATCAGCCCTGCGTCCGTTCATTCGATCCATCAAGCATCTTACAAAACGCGAGCTCGATCAGGCGCAACTGACTGGCAACTCGCGAGTAGCGCGCGCGCGCGTGTGAATGAGTGGCAGTGACAGAGGTTGATTGATTGATCGATTGTTGATGATGCCACAGCTAGCATTTTGGCCAACGCGTATTCCGCGACGGACGGCGCTCCTGGCTGACTAGCTTGGTCTGCGAGCCTGGTCACTCCTGCGCTGCGCTGGTCATGGTTGATGGAGAGAGTCTCCAGGGCAGCGATCCTGGTTGGCGCGGGCCTTGACGCTCCACGACGAGGGTAGGCGACCGACCGGGTAGGTGCACGTGGGTGCGCGCCATCGCTCGACGGCTCGCTTCACTTCCTTCCTTGCGAGTGACGCCATGGCAGACTGGCAGTCAGGCAGGGCACGCGAGGGAAGAGCGCAGGCTCCTGCGCACGCGACTCGCCTCGCCTCGCCTCATTGCGCCTCGTGAAAGTCATGTCGCGTCGCGTCGCGTCGCGTCGCATTGCCAGCAATGAACACACGGCTAAAAAAACAAGGTTAACAAAAATTAAGACGGCCAACTCGCCCTTGTCCTCCTCCCTCCCTCGCCGCCGCTTCTTCACCTGCACGGATGATGGTGGGCACCCAGTTCTTCTGGAGAGCGCGGGCGCGCGACAGGCTGCTCCATCACGCTCGCATGGTGGCCGCACGCGATCGCTCAGGATGGAAACGATGGACAATGGTCTTCTCTTCTTTTTCCTTCAAACTCTTTTACCGCTGCACGCGCCATCTTGATGCCGCGACTCTCGGACCTTCAGCGCTACAGACCTTGCCACGAGTCGCCGCTCGCACATCGCCCGCCCGCGCGTCCTCGCTCCAGAGGTGCATCAGCTCTGCAGGGCGAGCGCAAGTTGAGTTTGCTAGACACAGAGCGTCCAAGAGGGAGGAGGGGAGCGTGCAAACTCATTACCACGAAAGAGGGCCGCCATCTTCGATCAATGATCACGGCGGTCACCGACGCGCAGACCTACTCTCGCGCAGCGGCAGCGTGATGGAGACGGACACGACGGACGAGGCCGCAGCAGACCAACCCGCAGCAAACCAACCCGCAGCCAGTGTCTGTCCGGGCGCGTGGTGATGGAAAAGTTGAAAAAGGGAAGTGGCCGAGACCTCGGACCTCAAAGTAAACCCGAAGCAAATCCGGTTCGCGTGCACAGAAGGCAGCAAACCTTAGCTTCTCGAGCAGTACGCGTATACGTACTGTCGAGAAGCGAGCGTCGGCATCGGCGACAACGACGACGACGACGGCGGCGGTGAGAAGGAGAGCGAAAATTTGGAGGAAGCTGGCTGCATGGGGAGGAAGAAGCTTCGACCGCAACCTGCGCAGACTGAGTTGAAGACGAAGAAACCAGAAAGACGAGGAGGCAAACTTTGATCGGCCGTTCACTCGCTATCCTTGTTACGTCCGCGTGAACGTAATACGGAGACGGAACAACCACAATGAAGACGGTCAAGTCGGCACTCGCGGCGATCGTCGCCGGCGTGATCTGCGCGCAAAAGGGAGCCGGGCAGGACCCGTATGAATGCAACGAGAGCGAGCTGCCGCTGTGCGGAGACGACACCGACACTCTGGTCTTCAGGACCGAGGCCGACATCACCACACGTCAGGACTGCGAAACCTGTCCTATAGAAAATCCGGTCCCGGCAGCTCTCCTTCCGTGCTGTGTGGCCGGCGCAGACTTGGACGTCACCTCGGAGTGTCGCGAGATCTTCGCGCCAGTGTCTGCGGAAACTGCTCCGTTTGACTATCAGACAATTGACCAGGTCCCCCCCGGTACAACCATCACCATTCCCATCAACATTTCTTACTCGGTGACCGCCGAAAACGCCTGCGCGCGTACCTGCAGACTATATGGTGACCCCGAGGGCCTCTCCTTTTGCAACGTTCGCAAGGAGTTCATCCTCTGCGACGGCCGCATCGATGACGCAGACAGCCCAGACGTGTGCACGCAGACCGAAGAGACCTGCCTCAGTCGCAAAGACTACTACGGCAACGCCTGCGTCTGGCTCCCGAACAACACGAATAACTTTACTTGGACCTCGGGATCCCCGTGCCAAATGGACCCCACGCTCCCACCTCCGGTACAGCTCGTGTACAGCCGCGCACCGTTCAACGCGAATAATGTTGGTACCTTGTCCTACGCGGTCTTTGCAACAATCGGCGAGCGCGGTATCATCACTGATGTCACCTTTGAGTTCGGCGGTGTCAACGCAACCATCAACGCAGTTGATTGCATCAACTCGGACGGGTCCACCGACGGCTGGACCAACCCGGACGCCATTCTTCCCTACCTCAACGTCACCACCGTGCTCCCTGGCAAGCAAGTCATCATGGACGTACTGCTGGAAGACATGGGCGTGCACCTCATCTGCCAGGCCATGGAAGGTCACGCGGCTCGCCTCGACATTGATACACTTTATATCACAACCCCGCGCTCAGCACTGTCAAGCTTCACCGAAGATGGCTTTTGCGTCACTTCCGAGATGGACACCGGCGAGGCGACCCAGGCCAACTTGACCGAGAACTTTCACTCGTACTGCCTCGCCAAGTTCTCGCAGAACCTGCTGGTGTGTCGCGCGCTGTCCAAAGAGTGCACACGACGCTCGTTCATGCCGACGGTGACGGAGTTCTGCACCAACGTGGCCGAGTCCAAGCTTGACATGAGCGTCTCGAAGTGCGAACGAAAGATCAAGGCACAGATCCAGCGCGAGATTAATAGCAAGTCCTCGGACGATATCTGGGTTGTCTTTTACTGCCGCGCAATCGCGGATGGCAGCTCTGCGGTGGAACAGGAATGCATTGACAACGTGTACAACTTTGGCTTCCTCGAAGTCTTTGATGAGACGAGTGGTGTCCTGTACAACCCCACGGCCTCCGTCTCGTGCGACGAGGATGCCAGCTTTGAGGTAAGCACTGACTCGTGCTTTTCTGGCGTTCACGTCGTTACTGTGGACAGCAACGGAGGTCGTACCACCATCGCATCGATTCCTGCCTCGTACCTTGCGTGCGGTGACGACATTGTGCTCACTGGTGCAGACTACCCTGAGATCTTCGTCTCGGGCACTGACATTGTGCTGCAGCAGTGTGGTCTCACCGACTATTGCAGCGCACAAAACGGTTTCCGGGAGGTCGCAGCCATGGAGGTCTTGTCTGCAATTGTGATAGACTTTGTCTCCAGCATTCGAGCTGGACAGGAACCGGTTGTGTGCGAGGTGGACTCCTCTGACATTGTGAGCAGCTGCCCCACGCAGTGCTGCCTGCTCGAGAACGACGGCGCTCCCATTTGCCTGAATGTGGCCGTCGCCAGCACGCCGTTCTGTACTGACGGTGGTGGCGGCAACGCTCCGGATGGTACTTCGTGCTCGGATCTGATTGGCTCCGACGCCTACGTCGACATCTCTCTCGAGCTCTTGGAGGACCAGGAAGATAACTTCTGGGTGAGCACTTGTTGCCAGACGTGTGCTGCTTGGGGCGACCCCAAGCTCGTCGCCTTTGGCGGATGGTCTGATACCCCCGCAGAGTGGCTCATGTGTGACGGCCGCAATCCCAAGAAGAGCTGCAACTTTCAGCAAAAGATGTGCACTTCGCAAATCGATCATCTCGGCAACGACTGTGTCTGGAACGACACCATCAAGGATCTCATGGACGGCGACCGCAGCATGGTCAGCTTTTACGGAAGCCCGTGCCAGCCCGACTGGGCAGCCGCCGAGAGTGCTGGCTGGCTCCCCAACGTCACCTTCTTCACAAACGAGGACTTTGGCGTGCGCGTCTTTACCGGCGAACGTAGCGTCTTGACTGCCATGGAGTTCAACATTAGCGACACCGGCTATCATCGCTTCGATCCGTCAGGCTGCTTTGACGAAGACTCCTCGTCGGCCGCTTCCGCCTGGTCCAGCTACGGTGACGCCGCTAGCTCACCAGAAGACGACGGCTTCTCTACCGTGTGCGGCGACATTGACGCCGGAGGACTCGAGCGGTCCTGCGCTGTGACGCACACTGGCTCGAGCGCGTTCATGCAGTTTCGCTGCATTCGGGCGTCGCACGATGACGAGTACGACGGCTACCGGCTGAACGTGCAGGGCATCTCCGAGTTCCTCCCGTACTCTGCAAAGGGCGGCTTTTGCGTGAGTGATGATCTCGAGGAATACATGGGCGAGTCCTCGGAGAACGAAGCCGCCGCAAGCCACTGCGGTCTTGAGAACGACGACCTCGGCACGCGACTCACGATGGGCCAGACGTGCAAGAACATCTACCACCCCACCTGCACTGCGGATGAGGCCGAGGAGGCTATTCGCAAGTGGTGCCGCTACTCGGCAGTGCTTCCGCTCGACGACGTTCTCTCGTGTGCATCTGACATCATTGACGGAGGCAGCGCTGACGGCATGGCGTCTCGCTGGGTCTCGAGGTTTTGCGCGCAGTTTCCGGGCGAGGTGAGCAAGTGCAAGAAGGACTACACTGCGTACCTGGACACGACCCCGACGGCGACCATGTGCTTTTCTTCGCTTGACGAGATGGTTGACTTTGGTCATGACCCGTGCATGGTCGGCGTCAGCGTGAGAGACACGGCGAGCGGCGAGGAGATTTTGTTCATTCCGGACCACATTCCTCCTTGCGACAACGTGGTTCGCGTGCCTGCTACGAGCGCATATGCTGCGTTTTTCACGTCGACAGTGGGGTTTGTCAAGTGCGGCGTTTCGCCTTCAGAGTGTCCTCTGTACTCGGCCTTGCCGTCGACGTTTTGCGACCCGGTGCGCTCATACTCGGTGCAGCTCTCGTACAATGCACCAAGCTTTTGCGATTAAAAAAAATGGGGGGGGGGGGGGGGGGGTTATATGAGAATTGTTGAATTCCAAATTCAAAATGCAAAGGAGATAGGCGTCGTAGCGTTTGCTCATAAATTCACTTTCCGGTCTCTAGACTTGCATTCTATTTCCCGTCTCTGTCCTCTTTTCAGCTCTCACATTTGATTGAAATCAGAACAAGGGTGGGATTTGCGCTCGTTGCTGCAATGAACGCCAGCGGACAGGTCTTGCGTTCGACCGACAATAACATCGAGTGTGGCGCGGTCCAATGTGTTCACGAGAGTCGAAAGTTTGGAAGGGCGTCGCCTCAGGCGCGATCAACACCAGCAGTGAGTGTGCAACCGCCGATGCGTCTAGCTAGATGAATGCGCGTTGGTGGTCCATGCAGACTTGTCGCACCACAAAGAGGAAAAAATTTCAAAACAAGCCCGCGATTTTTGGCAGAGTGATACTCGAGAGGCTGGCTCGGAGCGTTGTCAAGCACCGTTGACCAACCAACTTGACGGCAGCTTCCTCACTTACGTTGCTTAGCTCGGCTTGGCTGAAACTCGAGGCCGCGTGTCCGTCCGTGTCTGCGGTGCAGTTTCAAGACCCGAACTCAAGGCCCCTGAATACCACCTCGCTGTGTACACCCTGCCCGGGCCGCTCCAGGTCCCCGGGGTACACGGCGCGGGTCTTGGCGCCCCCAAAGCCCCGAGGTTCGGGAGCAGAGCCGGCGAGGAGCCGGCCGTTGAGACTCTTCGCCCCACAGCGCAAGATGGAGGCCCGAACCGCCAGGGACGGGCCGCGGGAGTCCCCTCCGCTTTCTCCATTTGTCTTCTTCGCTCCGGCACTGTGCCAAGATGGCTCTCGCGATAAATGGCCCTCCATCTCCCGCTCTCCGCCTATCGCGTTGATCGCGTCGGGAAAGAGCGTGTACGCCTCGCACCGCGTCGCGCTACTGGCGGAGGCAAAGGTCCCGCCTCCGGCTCGTGTCAAGTTGCGGCAGCTCGCCGTTCGAGGCCACTGCGTCACGGGGCCTGGATGAGGTCCCCGGGCCGTTACGTTTCGACGCAAGGCTTGAAGTGTCTGCGTCTTGAACTTTCTTCGAGAACGTACGGGTACGCAGGCCCAACTGCAAATCGTAGAGGAGTGGCTTGGAATGTCTGCGTCTTGAACTTTCTTCAAGAACGTACGGGTGCGCAGGCCCAACTACAAATCGAAGAGGAGTGAGTGGGACGCGGGGACGCGAACCGAGAGCTTGGAGATTGGGGACGCCGGCGCTGTCCCGCCACGGTCGGAGTCACACCCACTCATCTCGAAAGTGTCCCGTGCGAATGCGAGCCTGGCTGGAAGCTTGGCCGGCCGTTGTTAGTAGCTTGGCTCGCTGGTTCTCAATGCCTGCGACCGCCCATGGCGGCGACCGAGGACTAACTCCCGCGGACCCCCGGGCGTGTCCCGTGCCGCCACCGGCCAGCCCGTCGTTTGGCGGTTAACAAGCAGGTGGTCTCTCCTTTCCCATCCCTTCCCTTCCCTTCGTGCATTTTTCGTAGAGTCGGTCCGGGCTGAGCCGCGGCAGCGCAAGTGCAACGGTGACTGCGGCTCTCTTCGAGTTCTCGCCCTGCTTTGGCCTGACTAGATAGATTGCGTGCGAGCCCCAGTGTGACTCGGGGCGGGGCCGGGACCTTGGCGAGTGCGGTCGCAACGGCGCGGACCTGGACGCAGTGGCGCATGGTGCCCCCGCGCGTTGGGCACGAGCCAGGAGCTGGAGCACAGGCTAGACCAGGCCAGGCCAGGCCAGGCCAGGCCAGACCGCGCATCGACGGCGGCGAGGACGCAGCAAAACCGAAACAAGACCAGCGACAAGAAAGCAAACCAAAAACGATCCCAACTGCAACACTACGACAAAAAAGCAGCATTGGCAGCGGGCAAGGCCATTCCGAGCAAGCAGAAGCGTGACTTCGAAGAAAGAAGAAAGAGTCAGACAAGCTTAAAAGGGCCAAGGTCAAGAGCGGGAGTTTACGAACACGAACCATGAGAGGCCTCATGGCAGTCATGGTGATGGCCACCTGCGCCCAGCAAGTATTTACGCAAAGCGACCCGTACGAGTGCGCGACGGAAACGACAACAACGTGTGCCGCGCTCGACGCGTTGAAGGTCGACGAGTTCGGCAACTACGAGGCCACACAGGCATCAGTGAGTAATGCGCGAGAGGACTGCGAGCTTTGCACAGACCCGACGTTAACCACTCTGAATGCTTGCTGCGCAGTCGGCACCGATGCCAGCAGCGCGGCAGAGTGCCGTGAGATTCAAGTCCCTGTAACGGACGGTAAAAGCGATGCAAGTGTCGTATTTACGACGGTCGAAAGTGTATACAGCGACGCACAATTGACAATTCCGATTGTAGTCTCCGAGGCAGAGACGGCCGAGAACGCCTGCGCACGCACCTGCAGGCTTTACGGAGACCCCGAAGGCATCTCTTTTTGCGGCGTTCGAAAAGAGTTCATCCTCTGCGACGGGCGCATCGATGACTCGAGCAACAGTGATGTATGCACACAAGACGCAGATACTTGCAGAGGTAGAAAGGACTATTACGGAAACCAATGCGTGTGGCTCCCGGACGACGGTGATAATCTCGAGTGGACGACAGGCTCGAAATGCCAAATGGACCCCACGCTTCCGCCACCCGTTCAGCTCGTGTACCGCCGCGCACCGTCAAACTCTGAAAACCAAGGCATTGGATATGCCGTCTACGCCACCGTTGGCGAGCGCGGCATCATCACCCATGTCACCTTCGAGTACAATGGGAAGAACTCGACGATTGACGCTGCCAAGTGCATTACGACGGACGGATCTACCGATGCCTGGACCAACCCAACTGAGATTGAACCGTACCTGACTGTCAGCTCAATTGTCTCGGACAAAAAGGTTGTCATGGATGTCGCGATCGAAGACATGGGTGTGCATCTCGTCTGTCACGCCATGGATAGCGGCAGGGGTCGTCTCGATATTGACACGCTTTACGTGACCTCGACTCGCGCATCAGTGCTTGAAAGCAGCGAGATCGAGGAAGGTTTCTGCGTCACCTCCGAGATGGACACCGGCAAAGCGACACAAGCCAACCTGACCGAGAACTTCCACTCATTCTGTCTCGAGAAATTCGCCCAGAATTTGCTCGTATGCCGCACTCTCTCCAAGGAGTGCTCGAGACTTTCCTACATGCCCACAGTGACCGAGTTCTGCACAAACGTGGCTAGATCGAAACTCGGCATGAGCGTTTCAAGATGCGAAAATAGACTCCAGAGTCAACTCGAGCGTGAGGTCAATAGCCAATCCTCGAGCAACATTTGGATTGAGTTTTACTGCAAGGCCGTATCGAATGGAGACAGCCAGCAAGAAGAGGAGTGCCTAAACAACGTGGACAACTTTGGCTTTGCGCAGGTCTACGATGAGACCAGTGATGGGTTTTACGACCAGACCGCATCGGTCTCGTGCGACCTCGACGCCAGTTTTGAGGTCAATACCGACCCATGCTTTTCGGGTGTGAATGTTGTTCTCGTCGGAGGAAATGGAGACGAGACCACTATTGCATCGATTCCTCCCTCGTACCTTGCATGTGGCGAGGACGTCATCCTCACAGGTGCGGACTACCCGGAAATCTTCATCACTGGCACGGATATCTCGCTTCAGCAGTGCGGACTGTCGGCATACTGCAGCGCACAGAACGGCTTTCGCCAGGTTGCAGCCGTCGAAGTCACGTCGACAATCATGCTCTCCATGGGCGAGGAAGACATTCAAACCCCGGCAGTTTGCGAGGTCGAGTCCTCTGACTTCGTCAGCAGTTGCCCCACGCAGTGCTGCCTTCAAGAAAACGGAGGCGCTCCCACTTGCTTGAACGTATCCGTGGCCAGCACACCGTTTTGCACTAATGACAACGCACCGGATGGCAGCTCGTGCTCGGACCTAATTGGCTCCGAGGCTTACGTCGACATTTCTATCGAATTGCTCGATGACCCAGAAGATCCTGAGTGGGTCTCGAGTTGCTGCCATACGTGCGCTGCGTGGGGTGATCCCAAGCTCATTCCCTTTGATGGTTGGTCCGATGCTCCTGCAGAATGGCTCATGTGCGATGGTCGCAAAGCGGACAGCTGCAAATTCAAGGAAGCGACGTGCGTCAAGCAAGACGATCACCTTGGCAACCCGTGCGTCTGGAACAAGACCATTGACGAGCTTCTCAAGAAGGATCGCAGCCTGGTTGGCTTTTATGGAAGCCCATGCCAGCCTGACTGGGAGAAGGCCGAAGACGCCGAATGGCTTCCCTATGTCACGCTCTTTTCGGACGGGGAAGATTTCGCCGTAAACGTCACTACGGGCGAGCGCAGTGTCTTGACGACTCTTGAATTCTACGTTTCCAAGACTAGTTATCATCGCTTCGATCCGGAACTGTGCTTCAACGACAACCCCACGGGTGGTTCTGCCTGGTCTAGCCACGAGGGCGCCAGCAGCTCCCCGGCGGCTGATGGCCTAACTGCTTCATGCGGCCCTATCGACACGAATGGTCTCGAGCGACCTTGTGCTGTGACGCATGACGCCACGGGTGTCTTTACGCAGTTCCGCTGCATCCGCGCCTCATTGGATGGCGTCTACGCTGGCCACCGCCTCAACATCCAAGGTATCTCAGAGTTTCTTCCGTACACTGGCACTGAAGGCTTTTGCGTTGATGGGTCAATGGAAAAGTACATGGGCGATTCCACGGTGAACGAGAAAGCTGCCGACAAATGCGGTCTGGACAACGATGATATTTCGGACGACCGCCTCGCCTTGGGCCAGACGTGCAAGAACATTTACCACAAAACATGCACTGCTGACGAGGCCGAGGAGGCCATTCGCAAGTGGTGCCGGTATTCGGCGGTCCTCCCGCTCGAAGATGCTCTCTCGTGTGCGACCGACATCATTGACGACAGCAGCCCGAATGGCATGGCAAAGCGCTGGACGAATATCTTTTGCGAACAATTTCCGGGTGAGGTGAGCAGGTGCAAGAGGGACTACACCGCATACCTGGACAAGACGCCGACGGCAACGATGTGCTTTTCGTCGCTGGACGAGCTGGTGGACTTTGGCCATGACCCGTGCATGGTCGGCACCAAGGTGCTCGACTCTTCAAGCGGCGAGGAGATTCTCTTTATCCCGGACCACATTCCTCCTTGTGACAACGTTCTCCGCGTGCCTGCAACAAGTGAGTACGCGGCATTCTTCACATCCACCGTTGAGTTCGTCAAGTGCGGCGTCTCGCCTTCCGAGTGCCCATTGTACTCGGCTCTGCCGTCGACGTTTTGCGATCCGGTGCGCTCATACTCGGTGCAGCTCTCTTACACTACACCAAGCTTTTGCGGCGACGACAACTAAAGAGTAAGGTTCTACAAACCCGGGAAAACGGATGGCAGCTGGCGTGGCTAGCATGACAGGGGCTGAGGCAGGGAGACAGATGCCGCAAGTACGTACCATAGCAAAGCAAAGCATAGCGAAGCGAAGCGATCATCTTTGATTGCCCGCCCATTGTGTCCCCCGTCGCAGGTCGGCCCAAACCGTCACTTGCAACTCAAAATGAAACCATTTTCAACTTTCTCATCGACTGTTCTTTTTGTCCCCTGTTTGACTTATGGCGTGCGTGAAGAAAGCGAAGCAACCGCCGGCCATGCCGGTCGATAGAAGGCAGGCCACGCGGCCCAGGAGACAGCGCGGGTGGATCAATTGTCAACAACTAAGTTTTGCTTCCTTCGTCCTGGGCTGGCTGCCAGGTGTCTGGCTGGCCAGATGTCTCCTAGCCCGGCTCCAAACCGTCGCTCCCGACGTAGGAAGCGCAGCTGCACAAGAAAAGAGGTAGCCAGGCCCCGATGCCCGAGATAGCCTTCTGCCGAATGCCGCGGACGTCCCGGAGTGGTCTCGCAGGGCTTGCTTGCCTGCAGTTGCAGTTGCGCGGGGTGCCATCATCCCCATGCATCGCTGATTGCCAGGGAGGGCCTGGCCGGCGTGACGCGAGAGAGTCTTTCCCCTCCCAGGGCCGGCGCCTGCGTCGGCTCCGTCGCCGCGGTCGCGGGTCCATGGCGCGTGGTCAACCAAGTGTAAAAAGCACGGCGCGAGCTGCAGCTGCTGCTGCGGCTGCCTGCTGCAGCGGCGTGCTGTCTCCTCGCGCACCGCGACACCGAGTCCGAGTCCGTCCTGGCCGGGGCGACCCGGGGAAGCAGCTGCTGCTGCTGCTGCTGCAGCCAGCCGCCATGGCGGCGCGGTGCAGCTCGTTCGTTCGTTCGCTGCGTTCGTTCGTTCGATGGTTGGTTGGTTGGTTGGTTCGTTGTTTGGTTGGTTGGGTTCCCGCCGGCGAGCGGCTTGCTGACCGAGTGCGAGACGTGCGAGACTATCCCAGATGGGCAATGCGAGCGAGCGAGCGAGGAGAGCTTTTCGGGGAGGGCGAATCGAGGCGGGGTGGGCGTGCAGGCAAGATGCCCGATTCGCGGGCGCGTGTCTGCGTGTGTGTAATCTTACAAGTAAGCGTGAGTGAGATTGACTGCTTCATTCCTGCCATGATTGTTTCTCTTTTCCTTGAGTCAGCAGCAGCAAGCAGCCAGAAGCCATGCTGCGCGGCGGTGACGGGGTCGCAGCCGCCACCGGCGGCAGCACAGGCTCCCGCTCGCTTCGATCCTTCGTCCGCTGCTGCTGCTGCCATGGCTGCTGCAGCTGCTGCTGCTGCTGCGCGACAACAAGCGAGCGAGCGTGCGAGCGGAGGTTCGGAAGATCTGGGCTCGCATCTTATCCTCTTCGCATCGCCCGGCAGGCACACCCTGCGGCGAGCTAGCGGCGAGCCAGCGGCGCGGGACGGACGCGCGGGGGCGGCAGCGACTGCAGCCTGCAGCTGCAGTCGCAGCCTGCCTGCCTGGCAGCGCGCAGCACAGCTGCGAGCGCGGGCTTCGTCGTTTGGTGTTCGGAGCAGAATTCGAGGCTTTTTCAAATTTCAAATTTCCACTTTCAAACATCCCGCAAGGAGGTAGGTTTGAATTCGAATTCAAAATTCAAAAATTCAAATCTTCCTCCGTCCGTGCTTCCCCTCTTTCTTTTCCTTGGTTTTTCTTTTTCTTTTTCTTTTTCTATTTCTTTTAGAACCGGGACGAGGCGAGGCGCGGCTGCGGAGGAGACAGCGTGCGCGGCGCGGGCAGCGAGCCGCTCCAGCTGCGCGGCCCCGCGGCCGCTGGCGGCGAGAGAGACGCTACGCTGCACTGCATTGGGCTGCGCTGCGCTCCGCCGCCGCTGTTGCCTGCCTGCCGCGAGCATGCTCGCAGTGAGCGCAATGGCCGCTGCCGCGCGCGAAGAGGTCGCGAGAGGCCGCGCGCCTGTCTACACCGATACCTCCCTGCGGCGAGCTCCGCTCCAGGCCGTGCCGGGGCGGGGCGACGCGGCGGGCGCTGAGCTCGAAGCGCAGGCGCGCAGCCGCAGCGGCGTGGCAACGGCGGCGGCGCGAGACTCTGATTTTTCGAGTCGCCGACGCGCGGTTTGAATTCGCTCCCTCCTTTTCGACCTCCGCGCGTTTTCAAAGCACAATGCACGCACGGCGCTGTCAGCTGCTGCAGCAGCCATGGCAGCAGCCAGGCCCGCTCCAGGACGGAGAGAGACGCGCGCGTGCCGCGCCGCGCCGAGCTGCGCCGAGCCGAGCCGCCGCGCCGCGTCTCGAGACCCGCGGCCTGTGTCCGTCTACGTGCGAGCGAGCGAGAGCGTGTGTGTATGTATGGGCGGACCTCCATTGCCCGTTTTCCCGCCTTTTCGCCTTTCCGAAGTCTGTCGCTGGCCACTGTCGCGCGCCGCATCTGGCGGCTGCCGCCCCTCTCGACACCTCGAGCCTGTCCGAGGGCCCGGACTCCGTCGCGCGCGGTCGCGAGAGGGAGGGAGGGACGTCGTGGATCTGATCATTCGCGACAATAAACAGCTTGCTCGTTCCGTTTGGTTCTGATCGGGCCTCCCCATCGAGGAGGGTTTTCTATTTCGAGACCCCGTATCGTCAGGTGGGTTGCGGTCGGCCAGAGGCTGCAGCATGCGGCAGCGGGCGGGTAAGAGATAGCAGATAGCGATGGCCCCGACGTGGCTTGGAGCCGTCTGTGCGTTGCCGCGCACGTCGGCGCGCGTGGCGACGGCAGCTTCACTGGACGGGAGAGGGGTGCGCGAGACTCCCTAAAGTTGCATATTTCTGCGTTTCCGCGCGTTGCCTTTGTGAGCAACTGCATCCCCAGCAGCCGTTTGTATTGGTCATCGTCGCTTCGACCTCCTTTCCACGCTTCGCTATCGTTGTCGTCGCGAAAGCAAGCAAGTGCTTCACCTCTGCGGAGAAGACTATCTACGTGCTCGTGCTCGTGCCCTTACCCGCGCGCATTCCACCTCAGCAGGCGACACTACGGGTTGAGCCAGGCC
>BGKB01000146.1:61133-129922 GCA_003116975.1 Aurantiochytrium sp. KH105
CAACGAGAAAAAAAATAAAAATAAAAATGACAAGTATTGTCGCGAATTTTGCGCGTCAAGGGACGTCGGGTCGCCTGCCGCACCGCGCGCGCTTCTTCGCCTCGCCGCGCGGCCTCGCTGGATCCCTCCGTCCCTTACCATGCCCGCTCAGGCTGCTGCTGCTGCTGCTGCTGCTGCTGCTGCTGCTGCTGCTGCTGCTGCTGCTGCTGCTGCAGGCCCTCCTCATGCGATCGATGGCCATGTGGATGGACGCCCTAGACGCCATGGCCTCGCGCCTCTCCGGCTCGCAGCCGCCCCGCTGCCGCGCGCGCCCCTGCGCACGTTGAGCGAACTCCGACGCGAAGATCGATCCATCGTCCGCGGTCTCGAGGTCGAGCTCGAGATCGAAGGCGAGGTCGAGGTCGAGGTCGAGCGCGCGACAGTGGCTTCGTCGCGGCGCGGGAAGCACTCGCGCGGCGTGTCGGGGGCAGGAGCCTCACGCCAGGAAGAGGCTTGCTGCGTGTCGCGCGTGTCGCGCGTCGGTGGGCGTGCGAGGCGTTGCGTGCGTGCTGCAGCATGGCGGCGCCATGATGGCGCCTCGATGGGATGAGAGATGGGACGGGATGGAATGGGATGGGATGCCCGATGAATGAATGAGATCGAAGAGGCGGCTCGATCTTCTCCTGCCAGACGAGGCGAGCTGCACTGACGTGTGAGGCCGGCGGGGCCGTCACGTCGCCCCGCTGCCGATGGCGCGCGGCCGAGGAAACAGGCCGGCCGGTGGCGGTGGCGGCACCTGCAGCGGTGGCGGCTGGCTCATCTCTCCCTCTCTCTCACTCTGCCGGGTCTCTGCGGCAGAGCTCCGTTCGTTCGATCGATCAATCGATCGATCGCCACGATCGATCTGACAGCGCCACTGACGGGCTGGCTCGGCTCCCCGACTCGCCGCGGCTCGGCTCGCTGCCTCGACACTCACATCAACACTGCATTGCATCGACACTTCTTTAACTCCCTCCGAGGCATGCTTGCACTGCACTGCGCGGCACGTTGGGGGATGGAAAAAGGAAAAAAGTGGTAGAAGGCGGGCGGCGGGGAGGGAGGAAGTTTGCGAGCATGGTGGCTCTGGCTAATAAGCGAGTGTAGCGGCGCGAGTCCGGGCTCGTCAACCGACTTGGCTCGACTCCACTCGACTCCACTCAACTCGCAGCACCGCGTGCCGGGCCAAGAGGGAGGGGGAAAATACAACGTGTCACGAGGGTGTTGGAAGCGCGCGGCGGGGAGCGAGGACAATCCGAGGCAACAAATCTGCTTTGCAAAGCGGGAGCTGCAGCTGCTGCGAGCAAACAAGCAAGGAAGCAAGCGCGGGAGCAAACACACAACAAGCACGCAAGCAAGCAAACAAACAAACAAACAAACAAACAAACAAACAAACAAACAGCCTCACCTCACCTCACCTCACCTCCACCACATAGCTCATTTCACCTCACGCACGCACGCACGCACGCACACACGCACAAGTTGAGCGTGCTGGTCGAAAAGCCAAAGCCACCAAAAAGCAAATCAAGCGTCGTTGCCGTGGCAGTGGCTGCCTGCCTGCCTGCCTGCCTGCCTGCCTTGGCTGACCTGTCTTGGTCGTCTGATTGGTTGATAGGCTTGCCGGCCGAGCCACAGCGGCACAGACAACCGAAACAGAACGTAGCTTCTGCAGACTCACAACTCACACACCGAGACGTCGGAAAACGAACAAACAAACAAAGGAGCACGATGCGCGCTCTTGCCGCGACCCTTACGGTCGCGACGGCGATGACGTTGCTGGACGCGCTCGCCAATGCCCAAGAATGTGCCACGAACACCACGAGCATGTGCAGCGATCTCTCTGGAGCCTTGCTCGTTTCGAATCTCGAGGTCGAGGTCGCCTCGAGGACAGACTGCACCATCTGCACAACCGAATCTCCCTTCGTTACCAGCTTCGATGCATGCTGCTCCTCCGGTGTCTCGCCAACATCCTCGTGTCGCGAGATCCTGCTGGATTTGCCAGCGTCCTCCGCAGACGTTCGTCCTAGCTCGGTCGCGAGCGTCGATGCTGGCGCCACCCTCACAATCCCTGTCACAATGTCCCAGATCGTCACCGCAGAGCACTCCTGCTCGCGCACCTGCATGCTCTACGGAGACCCCGAGGGCGTCTCCTTTTGCGGTGAATACTCCGAATTCGTCCTCTGCGACGGCCGCATCGACGACGGGTCCGAGGACACCTGCACGCAGAGCAAGGAAGTCTGCGAAAGTCGTCTCGACTATTATGGAAATGCATGCGTCTATCTGCCTGATGTACCCAACTCCACTTGGGTTGACTTCGACGTCTCGGGGTCGCCCTGCCAGATGGATCTCTCGGTCAACCCAGCGCCTGTTCAGCTCATGTACAGTCGCCGCCCTCTCCAGGCCAACAATGGCCCCACGCCCTTTGCCGTCTACGCGGAAATCGGTGAGCGCGGTATTATTCCCACCATCATCATCGAGTACGACGGCGTCAACGCCTCCCTCTCGGCCAACGACTGCATTGCCAGCAACGGCAGCTGGGACGCATGGGTGAACGGCGACGCCATCATGGAATTCGGCAACTACACTGTTCAGGAAGCAGAGGCGCAAGTGGTGTACACCTTTCTCATCGACGACACGATGGGCCTGCGGCTCCTGTGCCAGCGCATGGGCCCTCAGCGCGCCCGCTGGGACGTTGACAACCTCTACGTCCTGGACACCGCAGAGCAGGCCGCCACCACCTCCAAAGAAGATGGCTACTGCGTCACCTCGGAAATGAGCATGGGCAAGGCCACGCAAAGCAGCACCGAGAACTTTCACTCCTTGTGCATGGCCACCCTTTCGCCCAACATGCTTGTCTGCCGTACTCTTTCCAAGGAGTGTACCTCTGACACCTACATGACCACCGTCAAGGCTTGGTGCGATGGTCTTAACCCGGAGCTCCGGCCCAATCGTTGCATTCAGCGCATCAAGAAGCAGATCAAGAGGGAGCTGGCGGGTCAGTCTTCGTCCAGTGTCTGGTCCGATTTCTTTTGCCAAGTCCTCGGAGACCATGACAAGACACTCACGCAAGAGTGCAAGACCAAGGTGGAAAACTTTGGCTTTCCCGAAGTCTTTGCAGAGAGCGGATATACGCTAAGCCAGGTCACGGCTGCCACCGCATGTGACATGGACGCCTCTCTCGCCGTCAGCTCAGAGGAGTGCTTTGAGGGCCTTCACGTCCAGATCGAGACCGAAGACGGCTCGCGCGAGACCATCGCCTCCGTCCCCGTCTCGCGCCTCGTATGCGATGAGCCCCTCGTCCTGACCGGCGCTGACTACCCCGAAGCCTTCGTCTACACTGTCTATCTCGTGCAGTGCGGCCTTTCCGAGATATGCAACCTTGCTCGCGGCCACCGTCCCGTCGCCGCCGTCGAGGTCGCTGCCAATGATTTTATCACCATGGAGTACTCCCAGGAAGCAACGGCGGCCTCTGGCCCAGCGGTCTGCGCCGATGATGTCTCGGATATCGTCTCGAGCTGCCCGACGCAGTGCTGCCGCCAAGAAAATGACGGAGCGCCCATTTGCCTCAACGTCACCGTCTCTTCAACCGCCTTCTGCGATGCGGACACCGCTCCGGACGGCGTTGACTGCGCCGACATTGTGAACTCTTCTGCTTACGTCGACATCACCATCGAGCCGCAAGAGGATTCCGAGGACGAGAAGTGGCTCGAGTCTTGCTGCCGCACCTGCGCCGGTTGGGGAGACCCCATTCTTCTCCCCTTTAACTCTTCGGAAAAGGTCAAGTGGATCCAGTGCGATGGCCGCAAGGAAAATTGCGCCTTTGGCCAAAAGGTGTGCGAAAACCAGGTTGATCATCTGGGCAACGCCTGCGTGTGGAACCAGACGGTTGATGACCTCGTGGTGCTCAACAAAAGTCCCACTGTCGCTTTCTTTGGCAGCCCGTGCCAGGTCAATTGGACAGCCGCAGCGGATGCCGACTGGCTTCCCAACGTGACCATGTTTGAAAACGACGACTTTAGCATGCGCCTCTTTACCGGCGAGCGCAGTGTACTCACGGGTCTCGAACTGGAGCTCACTTCAGGGGGCTACCACCACTTTGACCCGGCGGGTTGCTTTCATGACGATTCGATCACAGCCGCGGACGCCTGGTCAAGCCATGAGGGGGCCCCTTCGACACCTGCGAAAAGCGGCTTCTCCGTCACGTGCGGCGATGTTGACATGAATGGCCTCGAGCGCCCCTGCGCGGTTACTCACCAAGATTCAAGCGTCTTCATCCAGTTCCGCTGCATTCGCGCCAGTCTCGACGGCGACTACGACGGTATGCGCATCAACGTCCAGGGTATCTCCGAGTATCTTCCCTACTCGTCCTCGGGCGGCTTTTGCTACGACGAAAACCTCGACAATGCGCGCGGCGAGTCAAGCATCAATGAAGCCGGCGAAGCCTGTGGTCTTGACGAAGACGAGGCGGGCACGCACATCTCGCTCAACCGCATTTGCAAAGATATCTTCCACCCAACCTGCACAGTCAACGAGATTGAGGCCGCTGTGGAGAGCTGGTGCAAGTATTCGGCCATTCTCAAGCTCAAGGACAAGCTGACCTGCGCAAGCGATATTATCAACGGAACAAAGCATTCTCTCGAGGTGCGTTGGCGCAATTACTTTTGCATGCAGTTCCCCAATGGCAAGTACTCCAAGTGCCAACAGGACTACACCAAGTTTCTCGACGTCACCCCCACGCGCGACCTTTGCTTTTCGTCCATCGACGAACTCGAGGCTTTTGGACGGGATCCATGCATGGCAGGCGTCTCTGTCATGAATGTTGAGACCGACCAAGAGATCCTCTTTCTCCCGGAGCACATTCCCCCCTGCGACAACGTTCTCCGCGTCCCGGCTTCCGAAAAGTATGCCGACCTTTTCACCAGCAAAATTGAATTTGTCAAATGCGGCGTCCAGCCTGAGCAATGCCCGTACCATTCTGCGCTCCCGGGCGTCTTTTGCGATCCCATTCAATCGTACTCTGTGCAACTCACCTACAGTGCTGGAGACCTGTGCCCGGACGCAAGCTAATCAATCCCCTTCTTATTATCCTAGCAATTTACGGCCTGGCGAACCGACCGACCCCAACCCCGTTTCGCCCGGTTTTCTGGTCCGTATGAATCGACTCAAGGCAGCTGCTGCAGCACACATTGCTATGCAGATGCAATGCGTGCATGCCCGCTCGTCGCACTCACCTCTGCCTTTGTATCTGTCTGTTGAAATGAAACATTCTGCTATTTTACTCACCGCACGGTCGTTGTTACCAACATCATCGCTCGTCGCCCAGCCAGCATTGTTCTTATGTCAGACTTGGCTGACCAGGTCCAAGCCCGTCATACGAGTCAACCAAATACACCCGTGAACCTTACGTCATTCGGACCATTCCCATCTCCAGGCCGAAGGGGTGGATAATTGCTCACAGAAAAGGGGCAAGGGGAAGAAAGACGAGGGGGAAGGGGTGGGGGGAGCGAAGGGGAAGGGAGAAGGGGGGGGGGGGGCACAACCTCAATGGTCCCTTGGATGATCATCTACAGAAAAGATGTAATAGCAGTCAGCCTGCCTGCCTGGCCTCCTCGGCATCCACTCTCCAACGTGTTCATTCCTCGCCTCCCCCCCCCCCTCTGCTCCTATGCTCCTATGCTCCTCTGCCAGGCGTCTCCTTCTTATTCTGCTTCTTTTCCTCCTCCTCCTCCAACTTCATGGCAGGGGGCAAGTGAACAAGGCTTGATTCCCCGACGACCACGTCGTGCGTCGGTCAATCCTTTTTTCATGTGTGCGTGGCGATTTCCGTTATGCGGCGTTGAATAAGTTTGCAATACTCATCTCACCTTCAAAAGTTGCCAGGGGAAGAATTTAACGACAAAATAGCGATCGCAACCCACGGTGCGAAGCAAGGCGATAGGGGGTTTGCTGTCGCGCTGTCATCCATTGCTGGTACGTGATTGCTAAGCGTGCTCACACACGTTCATGAAGAAAGAAATGCAACGTGAAGCCAGACTATACCAAACGACCACCCTGTTGGTTGTAGTGCTTTGCAGCAACCAAACAGAGCCCGGCGCGTTTGCTCCATCTGACAGAAGGAATGCGGATCGATTAGAGGGCAGGCAACCAATCGCAGAAGCGCACATGGACCGTCGAGGGGTCCCATGCACAACGACACGTCGCACTTGTTCGTCCACGCGCTTGTCCCTTCCGATTGTCGCACCCTTGCAGGCTGGAGAGAGGGAGAGAGAGAGAGAGAGAGATTGCACGAAGAACAAGAACGACTTAGAGCTCTAGACACTAGCTTTGCGCGCGCGGTTGCTTTTTACTTAGCTCGCTCGTTCGCCTGTTAAAGACGCGCACGCTGCTGGCGGACTTGTCAGCCCAGAGCCAGGTTTACTTACCGCCTAACGGCCGTTGATCGCACATCAATATCGTTCTGCAGTGTTTTGCCGAACGCCGCACGTTGCGCTTCACTCCCATTTCGACCTACCAAAGTCATGGCGAGCCAAGTTGGATTGTGGCCGATGCCAACTCGTGTGCGCCTCGCCTTGACAGCGAACGCTTCTCGCTTGAGCTTGCGCTGCTGCTGCTGCTGCTGCTGCTGCTGCTGCCGCCGCCGCTGACCTGAGCGAGTGAGCGCAAGAGCGAGCGTTGCAATAATCATTATTTTCATCATTACGTACCCTGCAATGCACTGCAATCAGCAGCCGCATCAGGCAACATTCAACTCCGCTGCCAGTGGAGCGGCCAACGCGCCGGCTCCAGCCACTTTCCACAAATGAGGATGACCCAGCTTGGCATGCCATGATGGCCTGGCCTCGCATATCGAGACCCTCCCTCCCTCGCGCGCAGCCTCGTTTCTCGCGACTAGGCACAGCCAGCTGCAAGCAATAATCCCACCTTCGCGATGCCGCGTGCGAGGTAAAAACACCGCACAGGTTTCGCCGCGAATTTTCCCTCTACCACCGGTGGCGTACATCACCTCGCAACGACGTGTTGCCTTGGTTTGTCTTGCACCGCATTATCGATGCCTCGATCGCCTCTGCAGCCGGCTGCTCCTTCCGCGACTTCCACTTTCGCACGCAACGTCCGCCGCTCCGACGCCTTCCGACGCTCCGCAACCTCCGTTGCGTCCCTTCCTCTCTTCCATCACACCGCTACGGCTGCATTTTTCTTTGCAGTTCTTTGATCTCCTCCCTCACAACTATCACCGTGAGCGTGGCTGCAGTCGCGCCGCGATGATCATGATTTTACAGTCAGTTAGCCGCGTCGCGATACCCGTGTTCGCGATGCGATGACCGAGCTCGCGATGCAAAAACCGCGGCCTCGAAGGCTTGTTCTTATTATGACTGTTCTTCTTCTTCTTCGCTGGTCGCTCGCTCTCCGTCTTGCGTCCCACTGTGGGGAGGGGGGTCGGTCCATCTCGTCCCGCACGAGGTCGATTCCTGCGCCCCAATCCAAGTCCCCGACGGCCTCGCGCTAAGTCTCCGGGCGCGCGAGGGCGTCCAGAAAGGGTCTCGTCCGCGCCCTCCGGGATGTTATCGCAGACGCGCAGACCTAGTTCTCTCCCACCGCGTCGCCGTCGCCAGGGAGCGCGGCGAGGGAGCGCAGTGACACGACGCTGCTGCGCAGGCAAGGGTGCGACCCGCTGGGAGGGCACGTCCTAGAAAGAGAGACGAAGGAAAACCTGAGGCGGCGAGAGGCCGATCGAGACCTCGTCGCGGTAGAAAGAAACAACGCGAGAGCGACCAGAGCTCACAGCCCTTGCTTCGCTCGCCGCCAATCCATACTTCGCTCGCCGCCCTTGCGACCGCGCGAGCTCGACCCGTCAAGACACACAAGCTTGCCCACTCGCTCGCTCGTTCGTCTGTTCATTTATCCGCCCTTGTGACCTCGAGCTTGATCGATCTCGTCCATGGACTCCAAGGGGGCGACGACGCAATGGTGTCGGTGTTGCGGCGAGCGTCGCGCGGGCTGCGTCTTGCTAGCAGACGCCTTCCGCCCGGACGCCTTTCAAGGCCGCGCGACGCAAAGCGACAACATTTGCCCTGACTGCCATGGGTTTGCCGAAAGTCTCATGCGCAAGCTCCTCCCGCGCGACACCCACGACACCTTGCTCAAATATTGGCCAATCGGATCTCAAGTCGCGCTGCCCAAGAGCCACATTTTTGTGCAGGATCGCAAACAGAGCATCCTTGACTCCGCGAACAGCGACCACAAGAGAAAAGCCGAATCGTTTGTTCCATACGTTCCAGGCCTGGTTGTCGAGTATTTGAGCGAAAGCTGGCTCGCGTCCACGGGCAAACTACGAGCCATGGCCGGCAGTAGCGAAAACCTTCAGACATACCCCTCGTTCGGCTCACTGAGCAAACCGGCCAGCGCCACCACAGTCGTCTCGGCGAGCGGAGCGGGATCCGAGCATGTGAAGAATATTTGTGACACAGTCGACGCGGTGATACTCATGGCGGATGTGACGGGATACACAGCATTGGCAGACACCTTTTGCCAGCTTAGAGGCGTAAACGCGGGCGTCGAGGCCGTTGTGACAAACTGTCTCAACAAGTACTTCTCCCGCCTCATCGAGACCATCAACGAATTTGGCGGCGACGTCGTCAAGTTCGCGGGCGATGCAGTTCTCTGCATTTGGAAACCTCAAGTCTCCGACATTCGTCGCGGGAGCTCGTCACCGCGCGTCGCCAAGCAGCAGCGCCAGCGGCTCATGGAGAGCTACGCACAGGCGGCAACGCTTTGCGCTTTCAAGGCAAAAGGTCTCGTCGAAAGAGTCCGCGTTGGTGATGACGAAAAGACCTTACGATTGCACTGTGGGCTGGCAAGCGGCAAGATTTCCATTCTTTCGGTTGGCGGAGCAGACGCAAGCTCCCGACGCGAGATCGTCCTCACGGGCGAGGCGCTTCGTGTTGCGGGTGTTGCAGTCGATCTCGCCGAGCCCGAGACCGTCGTTCTAGGCCAGCAGGTCTGGCGTCATGTGCGCACGATTACGATTTGCGCCAAGGTGAGCGACTCCGATCAGGACGCCAAGATGGGACCCATGCTTAGCGGAGGGGCAGCTGCTGTTGCGGCGGCAGGCGCCGCCGCTGTTCCCTCGGATTCCGCAGCTGATGCAAACATAGAAAACAACAACCTCTCCCGCGACAGAGGAGCGCAGGGTCAACTTGACGTTGGGTCGAAAAAGCCTCGTGCGACTCAGCAGAGACAGGCTGCACATGCAATAAAGAGACCGTCCTTTTACCTTGTTCACCAGGTCACGGTGGAGCCTGTTCTGGACACCCGCAACCGGCGGCACTCGAGTAACATTACTACTTTACAGGGGATGCTGCCGCCCATCGACCTATTGCTTGGCGTGCTGGAATCCTACATTCCCGCTCACATTGTCAAACAGCTAAAAGGTCGGCAGAAGATCCACAATGACGTGAGACTCGTCTCGGTGCTCTTTATGAATATTTGCAATCACGCTCGCACCTTTGGCTACACGAACGATCCTGATCAGCTCGAGCTCATGCAAGAAATTTTCTTGCGCGCGCAGCGGATCGTAAATCACCATGAAGGCATGATCCGCCAATTTATTGTCGACGACAAAGGTTGCGTCCTCATCGTTTGCTTTGGCGTAAGTACGCACCGCCACAAAGACGATGCAGCGCGCGCGATCGCCACGGCCCTCGACCTGCAAATGTCCATTGCAAAAGTACAGTCGCCCTCACTCGCAGACGAGAGCCTTCGCATCAAGACTGCGATTGGCGTCACCACAGGTCGCGCCTTTTGTGGACCCATCGGCTCTCAGCTCGTCCTGGACGCGCCAAATAGCGAGATTAGGGGGCCCGAGCGTCGAGAGTGGTCCGTCGTCGGGCATTGCGTCAACTTGGCCGCGCGCCTCATGAACGTCGCCTACAAGCGCGACGAGGGTATCCTCTGCGACGAGACCACCGCAGAGAATGTCCGTCTTTCCATCACCTCCCAGCGATCAAAGCGAGGGCCAGCCTTTCTACAGGTTGATAGTGTGCACGTCAAGGGGCTCAAGGACAAGATTCCTCTCTTTAAACCGATGCGCATGTCGGATCGCAAACCGAACAGCTTTCTTGGCAGCTCGCAGTCCCATGCTGGATCGCTGGGATCCATGGGATCTGCCCTCGAAGGCGAGAGCGCTGCCGCGCAAACCGCTTCCGGTGCGCTTGCGTCGCGTCCTATGCATGCAAATCTCGCAACCGAGTATGGGTCAAGCGCGCATTGCTGTGTTGGTCGGACATTCGAAAAGAGCGCCATTGGCCCGCTGCTTTTTGCTTTTGACAGAGGCATCATCGATCCCTTTATTCTCATTTACGGCGAGGAAGGCATGGGCAAAACAAATTTGATCGACTGGGTCCGAGACCAGATCCAGAGTGACGACAGCTACGAGAACATCAAACTTCTCGGATGGACCCCTGCGACTATGCATGCCACAGAGCAGACTTCTTACTATAGTACGCTTGGCGAGGGTAGTGGTGGAGATGGTGTATTGACGCCTGCCGATCACGGCATAGGTACAGGCGGGCTTCGAGCATTTCTCTGCGATTTATTCAAGTTTTCTCCTCAGAAAAATCTTGCGAGTGATCAAGAGGCCTTGGCAAGCTTTATCGACCGTCTCCAGGTGTACGTGGAGCGTCTGGCTCCTGAAAATCTCGGCACAATCTCGCGACGGGAGCCCATTATTCACTCGAGCAGCCACGATGCGGCCTCCCCTACTTCGCTTGAGCGACGAGACAGCACTTTAAGCGGGATAAGCGCGTACAGTGGATACAGTGGCCTCAGCGGAGACTCTGGCCGCGCATCTCGCGGCCAAGGCACGCGCGAGGGCGGCGAGTACCTGGAAAGCTGCCACTTATTCAAGCATAAACGGTACAGCCATGACAAGAACAGCAGGCTTGGCTGTGAACGTACAAATGATCTACCGGGAGGCTCAGGCCCTGGAGGAGGAGCGATCCTTTCGAGGAACCAAAACCATCTGAAACGACGCAGCGGTGGAAGCCAGCGGCGTCTCGAGGTTCACGAGCGCACCACCTCAGTGAATCTGACTTCCAGTGGTGATATGCACAAGACTCTTCATGATATGGACCCCATGCGGGCATCCGGAATGCCCCCCAAAAGCCGCGCGGGACGACGGCGGTCCATGCCTCACGGCAAACATGTTGACCTGTTTGGAAATGCGCAATTGCAAAATGAACCGTACAACATTGATCACGAAGCAAAGCAAGCCGCATACCGCATCAACGCTGTGACTGCCGCTCAGAAAGAAAATGGAGCGGACTTCGTGGACGTCAAGGCCAAGCAGCGGCAATTGCACAGCTACCTTTCCAAGGTCAGCCTGAAAAGTGGGGAGCTTCTGCAAAACGAGCAGACCACGCAGGATTTGCACGCACGCGGACGTATCCCAAGCAACTCGAGCAGCCAATTCGGGGGCACGAACACGTCGTCCTCATTTTCCGAGACAGAGTCCGAACTCGACGAATCCGACTCGGATGATGAATACATGGACCACGAAGAGGATGACTTTCATAGCGATCGCGAAGGTGAGCGCGATGAGAGCTCTCGGCTCCGACGAGCGGAAGCACTCGCTAACGATGCGGACGACCTCGACTTGAGAAATATGAGTTCTCGTACCTTCGGGGGTCGTGGTGACGCAGAACGTGAACACCAGCAACGTAAGCGCATCAGCGTACGCACAACACGCAGCGCCGATGGTGATGAAACTTCTGCTGCAGTTACTGGAGGCGAGACGGATGACCTTTTCCGCACGTCTGTGTCTCCGTCGGCCAAAGCTAATTGTCGCCGGACCCGATGCGGGGCCCATGGGCGCCATTCGAACAGAGGGGCCGGTGTACACGCCAACGACGAAGACGAAGAAGACTTTGTTTCGGACAATGACATTCTCTCCTACTCGGATGAGGACGAGGATGATGAGGACGACGAGAGACACAACGCTTATGGAGACGAGTCCGAGCGCAAGTTCAACGATGAAGAGCGTGCTCACATGGGAAAGTCAAAGAGACACAAGTCTCGACAGAAGCAGGGAAGCGGCAAACGAAAGCTCGGTCGCAAATTAGGACGCATTCGGCGACTCGGGAGCGATACGCGAAACAAGCTTCGAGGCACAGACCATCAATCTCGGCCGCGGGCAGGGCATCTCCATGGTCATGGCAAGGACCGAAAGCAGCGATGTCTGAGCCAAGAGAACGTTCCGCTTCGTACAGAGCACTATGCGTCACGGCGCGGAGATGATGAATTGCGATTTCGCAATCTCAATTCGAGTCGCCACTCAAGCTATGGCGGAAGCGAATGGCACGAGAGCTTAGGGCTGGGCGTGGACGGAGATCTGGAAGATGACGATGAACTCGCAACGCAGCGTCGGCTGAATCGTCAAGTGCTACATTTTCGCTACAATTATCCACTGATTGCAGCCAAGATCGACGAAACGACGATTCGCGTCTTTTTGAGCTCGCAAGCCGAGGATCTGGCGCAGTGCATTGTCCACGTCTTGGCAACGGCCACAGGCGGAGCTGCCCATGCTGAGGGAATGCGTATGAACACGCAGTTCAAGGAAGACATTTCATCGGACAAGAACCTCAGTGGTACCGATGCGCTCATTGCTGATGTCATGGCGCTGGTGGTTATGCTAGCTCTTAATCAGCTCAACCACAAGGTCTGCATCACCCTGGACGACATTGAGTGGATGGATGAGCTATCGATGTCGCTTTT
Source organism: Aurantiochytrium sp. KH105 (assembly GCA_003116975.1). Taxonomy (NCBI): domain Eukaryota; class Bigyra; order Thraustochytrida; family Thraustochytriidae; genus Aurantiochytrium; species Aurantiochytrium sp. KH105. The sequence goes on from BGKB01000146.1 coordinate 73,917, forward strand.
GCGATCGATTGTCGGCCCACAATGCCCTGGCTTTATGGTCGTGGCGACGACGCGCAGCTCGGCGGTGGAGCGTGTGCAGAACCGCCTGCGAATTCGCGTGCAAGAGAGCCCTTTTTTGTATCCTTTTGAGCTGAAGCAATTGGGTCACGGCGAAATCGAGGAGCTTTTGAAGCACACGTTTGACATTCCCACCTGGCCGCAAGATATAATCAAGCGTGTGGTGCACTCATGCAATGGCTTGCCATTGTGGGCCATCGAGTATGTGCGTGGAATGCTCGCAAACAAGCACATTCGACGCGACGAAGAGACCCAGGTCTGGACCTTTGACGAAGATATGGAGGAAGTCTTTTCCGACGGCTTGGAGGGTGCGATCTTGCAGCGCTACGATAATTTGCGTGAAGAGGTGCAGCATGCCTTCATTTGGGCGTGCGTTCTCGAGGCAGAGTTCACCGTGCACATGCTCAGAGATCTCATTCTTTACACGGATTTGCACGACAAGCTCGATGAACTCATCAAGTTCAAGCACATTGCGGCTATTCCAGGGGCACGGTCGGATCGCGACGAGCAGCTGTATCGCAAGTGGGATGATATCAACATTAGTCTACGCGACGAGGATCTCCAGCAAACCTTTTTGCTCTGCCGCAGCGCCAAGTCGCGATTTACCGTACATGACATTTTCTGCGAGAAACTCAAGACCATTGATAATCGGTACTTTGAAAGGCTCGTGGAGGACTTGCTGCGTGAGCGATTCATTGCGCCCGGCGTGAGCACAGCCTTTGGGCCAGAACAAAAGATGTATCGCGTCGCGCACGACTATTATTATCATGCAATATACAAGATGATTCCTCCGCGGGAAGTCGAGCGACATCACCAGCTCACCGCGCGATGTCTCAGTACGATGGACAATGAGTACGTGGAGCCGCTTTTGGCGCACCATTACCGCAAGGCAAAGGACGAGAAGAACGCCATTCGCTGCCTGTACAAGACCGCGTGCACGCGGCTCAAGAACGATCAAATCAACCAGGCGTGTGGATATCTTTTGGAAGCGGTGGAGCTTGCGACGCAGTCAACGACCACAATTCTTGATGCAAGCGACGTGGCCAACATGAAGCTCACGCTGGCCCATCTCCTCATTTACGTAGGACGACACCAGGACGCCAAAGTTTATTTGCATCAGGTTGACGAGATGCTTGGGCTCTCGGAAAACGCTGGATGGGACGGTCTCGACACACAGGGCGGGTGGACTTCTGCTGTCGACGGAGGAGCAATCGGCAGTGCTAGCAACAACATGGACGGGGAAGCCTCGTCAATGCTCCCGACGATGCTGCCACCCACTCCTCCTCCGGTACTTTCGAGCCACTCCTCGTTTCGACGTCTGTACCGACCTCGCAATGGGTTTGCTGGTATATCTCGCACGGAGCGGGCCAACACGACCGGAAGCGCTCCAGGGGAAGAGGAGGCTATGACGGCCTCGACGTCATCGCAAAGGCGCAAACGTCGTGGGCGGCGCCAAGGTCAACTCCCGCACTTTAGCAGCAGTAGTAGCAGCACCGTGAGCGTCGGAAGTGGCAGCACAAATGGTAGTCCAATGCCAAGTGGCACGCCGCCGCCGACGCCCGGTTTGAGCCACGGCGCTCCGCTGCCAGCGCCCTTGGATCGGACCCGATCCGCCGACGCGGGTGCATCGGGAATTCCGGGGCTCTCCGTCATGCTCCCACAGCGACGCGGATCGTCTGCCTTTGGCCGAAGCGACGAAGGAAATGCCGGGTCGAGTAGCCCATTCGGCAAACCAAGGTCAGCGTCAACCCCAGGCATTGCAGAGACCGGAGGCACGGATGACGTTTTTCCGGACATGAGCAGCGTGGGCTTTGGCCGCGCTCGCGCGGGGTCAGCGCGAACGGACCCAGACACCGAGAGCCTTGATTTCAATTCGGATCTCGCGCACGGAGAAGGCCACCGGGTCGCTCGGCCCCGTTTGCCGTCGTTGAAGCGCATGTGCAGCACGTCCATGTTTCATCCGCGCAACTTTTTCACGGCCAAGTCTGTCGATTTCAAAGAGCCTCGATTTCTTGCGCACAATGAACACTGGATTCGCACGCAGGGACTTCTGCTGCAGAGCATGTTCTACGACATGGAACATGACCGCTTTGTTTTCCTCTTGAAGGACTTTGTCTCTGTGCTTCTCTCGCAAGGCCTGGCCAAAGAATCGGGGCTCATCCAGTTTGTCGCCTTTTTGGCGAGTGCGGTATCACCCAAGTACACAAAGATGAAGCCGCACTTTACTCTGGACACCGTGGCGCAACTGGCAAGTGGACTTGAGGCCGTGGGGATGGAGGGCTTGGACCACAAGTTCTTGTCGGGCGCATTGTATGAGATTTGTGCGTTAGGCTTTTTGAGCAAGGCGGATTTCGCCCATGCGCAAGGAGCGCTTCAGCAAGCACAGAATCACTTTCGCGCGTCGAGCCTGATGAAGTTCAAGGTGTACCGCAAGCAGCTTATCGAGTGCAAGCTGATGGCAGCGAATGTGGCGATGCAGACAGGGAGGCTGATTGACGCAGAGCGCGGCTGCCGCGATGTCGCAGAGAGTTTTGCGCGTGCCTCGCAGTGTCCACAAATTTTGGTCTGGAGCGAGGCGTGGTCAGCCCTCGTGCGATTCCGACGCTATGGTCTTCTCGTCTCGCTCGCAGAGATCACGAGCTACGAAGAGGCCGCGACGGCGACGGCGACGGCGGCGGCAGCTGCTGCCGCAGCGGCGACGACTGGGCGCTTTGCCATGAAAAGCAGCAATGGCGGCAGCGGTAGTGGTGGGCGGTCTTCCGCGGGGGGGCTCACTGTGGGCAATGCAGCGCGCGGCGAAGAGCGCGGTGGAGAGGGCCGCGGCGGCGAGCGAAGAGCCACTGGTCGACGGCAGAGTTTCCTGAAGCGCGTTGGCAGTGGTCATGATCTGCATCGTCCTTCGAGCGTGAACAGCGTCCCAGCGGCCCAGCAGGGCGCGGCTGCGAGTGCGGCCTCGATTGCGCGAGGCGAGGGCTACTTTGACGTCGAGGTCCCATCTCGCATGAACCCGTTGGGAGCCGAGCGTCTCATGCGCGTGGACCAGATTCTCTGGGCGGCGCTGCAGGCTTGGAAGCTCGGTGACCGGAACTTGCCGATATACAGCCGTTCAGAGGCAACGCAGCATGCGACGGTTGCGTGGAACCTTTTGGTTGACACGGCGCAGACGCCATTGGTGTGGTACCTTGGCATGGCCTACGAGATGCTTTTCTATGCGCTGGTCCAAATTGTGCGCTTTCAGTCAGTCCCTTTGGGAAGTGAAGCAGGGGGCGCGGTGTCTTCAGCTGCGGCGGCTGCTTTGGGTGGCGGCAAGTCGCACGGCCAAAAGAGCAAGCGTCTGAGTGCGTCGATCACACACGAGACTATAAAACATCTCTGCAAAAGCTTCAAGACGTACGCGGAGACCTTTCCTTCGTCGCGACCTGTCGCCTACCGCTGCAAGGGCCTGCTCTACCTTTTGCGAGGCAAGTCTGTGAAGGCAGCTTCGTGTTTCCGCAAGGCTTCGCGGTTCGCAAGCAAGCTCAAGATGGTGGTGGAGTCGCGATTGTCTGCTTTTCTCTTGCACAAACATTGTGCCGAGTCGCTCACGCGTCAGGATAGCGGACTGCAGTCGAGTTTTGCTGACGTGGAAACTGCCAAAAGCTTTCCCGTTTCCTTTAACCTCACGCTACAGACATGGCGATCTGGAGGTCGTTCTTCGACGGGCGACTTGGTGCGCGTCTTGACTGCAGTGGCTGCAGAGGGAGTGTCGCCGAGGCGTCGATCTACAGCCGCTGGAAGTCTAGATTTAGAAGGCTCTTACGCGGCGCGTTTGCGTCGACGGTCGAGCAGCTCGCGGCAGTCTGTGAGCGGCTCGATGCAGCAAACGCAGCAGCAACAGCAACAGCTGAAATCACCACGGAAGCCTCAAGATGGTGTTCACCCGGCGATTGTGGGTGGTTATCACGATGGTGCTGCAGAAGGTGAGAAGCGTGGCCTGCGCAAGGCCCACACTGCCGCGCCATCTGTGTAAGGTAGAAATACGGCTGCGACAGTAAAAGGAGGGCGACAAAGCTTAACCTTTTTGCAGAAAGGTACGAAGGGGAAGGAAGAAGCCTTCTCTTCTCATGCGCAGGCTAGCATCTCGTCCTTTTCGCAGACATTTTGTAATATGCTTGTGTACCTGGAGTGCACGCTAAGTGCCGTGCAGCCAGGTAGGCAGGCGGGCAGGCAGCTGCGACTCGACTCGACCTGTCCTGGAATTGATTGACTGACGCAAAGAAAAATTACGTTATGCATTCTCTTTTCCTTTTTTTTGTGTGTTTCATCTTTTTGTTTTCTTTTGTTTTCTTTTCCGTTTGTTATTATGTTTTGCCTGCTCGTCGATCTTGGCGATGGTTGTACCGTACGAGCCATGCATGTCCCAGAGCAGACAACAAATCATGATGAGAGAGAGAGAGAGAGAGGGCTTACCCAAGGTGCGCTCGACCTTTCGCGGAGAATTAAGGTAGACACGACGAAGTGATGTAAAAGTGGTGTCCGGGCACACGAGCAAACTAAAAACGGAGGATGGGAGGTCGAGGGAGAAATAGTCCACGTCGCGCCGGTATTTACCCACGCTGTGCAAAAATTCTACGCCAGAGCAAAGCAACTTTTCGCAAAGAGTGAGAGGAAGGGAGAGGGTCATTGATCGCGTCATGGATCAGGGCACGGCATATTTGCGTGTGTACTCGCGAGCAGTCTCCTCGGCGTCTTCCCTGTCGCGCTTCCAGTGTTCGGCAATTTTGGGGTCGAGCGGATCGTCAGGCTCGGGCGTGGAGAGGAGCGCCTGAATGCTGAGCAGGACGGTGCGAATCTGCAGCGCAGGAGACCACTTGTCCTTGAGGATGTCGAGGCAGATCCGACCAATGAGATCAAAGTTCGGGTGGTACAGCTTGGTGAGCATACGGACCTTGGGGGGAGCCATGGGATAGTCGGCGGGGAGGAAGAGCTCAAGGTGGAAGACACCGCCTTCATAGGGCGTTTCCGACGGGCCTGAGAGGACCACCTTGAAGTGGCGCGGGTTCTCTGGGAAAGGCTCGCATTGGATACCCGCGACGGGCTCGGCCTGGAGTCTCTGGGTTTCCTTGACGATGCGCCGCGGCAGTCCCGTCGTCGGGTCCATCGTGGCAGACTCTTGCTCTTTCCTTCTTTCGCTCTCGCGCTCTCGCGCTCGCTCGCTCGCTCGCTCGCTCGCTCGCGCGGGGTCAGGCTCGCCGCGTCGTTGTCGTCCTCGACGCGCAGGCGGCGCCCGGTGACCTCGATTCGAGCCGGGCGTCCGTCCGTCTTTCCGCCCGCCCGGGTGTCCGCGGCGCCGCGGGTGCTCGGCCGGCCGGCCGTCAAGGACGCAGGCCTCCCACGCACGCCCGCACGCCCGAGCTCGCGCGCGCGCAGCAAGCAAGCGGGCACGCAAGCGAGCGAGCAATCTTCGCCTGCTTCGTTTGTTTGCTCTGCTCGCCCTCCAGGTCAGCCGACGCACAGTGGCAGAAAGCGATAGCCGACTTGCGCGCGCGCATTCTCGACTTGTGCCGCTGCCGACTTTACTTTGGGCCTCGGAGAGGCGGGCTTCACGGTCTTGTCTTGTCAGTCGGCTGGCCGGAGTATTGAGGGTATACAGAATGCGTGAAGAAGAAGAGGACGGTCCTCGGAGGGATGCAAGTGGCAGCCTGCGAGACGGTCGCTAGGGGGTTTTAGAGGACGTGCAGTGCGAATCTATAAGTAGTGGCGGGGATGATCTGTGAGGGAATAAACACGAAAGATGTGCATGATCTCTCCATGTTCTTCTTCTTCGAAATCTTCTTCGTTGAAGACCAAGAGTCCGTGCTCTCGCAACTCTCTCAGGCTGCATCGTGATGAGAGAGATCATCCGCCGAAACGCAATGGCTTAGATGGAGATTACGTGACAAGACACTCTTTTTGGGGGGGGGGAAGGAGTGGCAAGGACTTGCGAATCATCGTTCCGGAACCCTTTGAGTTGCGACCGCAAAGGTGTATCGCAGCCCCCAAGGACATTGACCCGCTTGTGACTTGCCGTTGCCAACCTAAGTGATGAGGTGCACGTGCGTTCACAATGGTGTTTCCCGGTCTGCAAAGACTTTCTCCGCTTCTTGCGACCGACCGACCGACCGACCGACCACCTCCCTCCCACTTCTCCTCTCGCCCTCAAGCTGCACTGGTGACTGACTGACTATGAGCGGGTTCTGGAGAGCCCGCTGCCGCAAAGGTCAAGATAGCAGCTTGCGCTCCCGGGTTGCGGCCACAGCAGTGGTGGCTCGTGGTGGTGTGGCTGTGACGACCGTTCCTTTCTCGGTCCGCAATCGTCACGGACTCGCTCTTTTGCAGAAATACTAACTGCTTGCTGTTGCTTGCAGCCATCCCGACGCATCTCTTTCTCCTCACTGTCAGGTTGGCCAAACACCACGAATCGAAAGGGTTCCGTAGCCTTTTGGAGACGTTCTGCACTGCTGCGCTGCGGCGGGTTTCGCTTCCCGTCTCCCTCCTCATCGGCACGGAGCCAGCCAGCCAGCCAGGCACTGAGCCACTGCCATCTGCGACGACCGCGGCGGCCATGCATGGCACCATCCAAGACTCGCGCGAACAAGAAGACGAGGACGGAGAAGAGGAAGAAGAAGCTGGAGCCGCCAAAGACCAAGTATCCTTGGTTTCCACGATCCAGCGCAGCCTGAGACACTTTGGATGATCATCACAGGCACCGTGACGTACGCGGCGTTATCATCAGAAGTTGTGTTACCATACCAGACCCCATTCCACTTCCGCGGCGGTGGCGAGGCCGTGTCGCGCGGGTTCCGCCCGCCCGCCCGTCCGCGCTGCTGCCAGCGGCCAGCGGCGCGACGCACCGCGTTGCGCTGCGCCCGTGTCCGCAACGCGAGCGAGCGAGCGCGCGAGGCCTCGGCTTGGCTTGGCTTGGCTTGGCTTTTGCGGCGCGTGCACGCGCTGCCAGGCAAAGAAAGGCAAGCAAAAGCAAGCCCAGCTAAAAGACGCAGAGCACACACTGGCGCGCACACGCACCATTTGCGATCGTCGCGGGCTCGAGGCGCTCGAGCGAAAGCAAACCTGCAACCTGACTGCCCGAGATCCGAGCAGCTCGCGGAGAGACGCAGAATCGAGGGCTCTGTCTGCGCGCGCGGACGCTGGCTTCGTCGCCTCGACTCGACGGTCTGTCTGACTGTCTGTCTGTCTTCTCCGGTGGTTGGTACGTGCCGGGGGCATCAAGTGTGGAGGCGTATAAGCCATTGCGCGCGCGGATAGTCGACTTGCGCGCGGCGTATAACGCAGTGGCGCGCGCCCTCCTTTCCTGTTGCTCGCTCCTTTCTTCTTTTGTGTTGGGCCTAGCTAGCTCGTTGGACTTTTTCTCACTTGGCGCGGCGCAGAACCGGAGCGGAGTCCGCTGTGCACGCGGCTGCGCGGCGCGGCGCGCGCGGCGCGGCGCGGGCGGGCGGGAGAGCGCGCGGGAGAGCGCGCGAGGATGAGCTGCCTCCCGCTGCGCGCGGGGCGCGCGCGGTCGCGCGCCGGCGATGCGGAGGATGGCGCGCGGGCGCGCGGATCGGCGAGCACGGCGCGCAGCAACACCATGGGCAACAACGCCGCCGCCCTCGCCGCCGCCGGCGGCGGCGGGGGCTCGGCCGCGCAGAGGCTCGCGCCGCCGCCGCCGCGCGAGGGCGGCGCGCGCGCCGTGCCCAGCGCCGCTGGCGAACACAGGCTCTGGCTGCGACAGCAGCGCCTGCGGCGCCGCGCCAAGGCCGAGCACGACGACGACTACGAGGACGAGGACGACGAGGACGAGTACGACGCGGAGCGCGACGAGGACGACGAGACGGAGCCCGACACCGACACCACTGGCGGCAGCGGAGCCCGCTTCCGCGGACTGAACGGAGCCCGCAGAGCCGGCGCGGGCGAGAATGGCTTCGCCCTGTACCTGGCGTACGGCCCGGGCCAAGGTCTGAGCGAGTGGGTCACGCACTTCGACGGGGAGATCCTGAGCAGGTACTTTGGACTCTGCTCTCTGTGCGGGTTTGCGAGCAACCCCGACGGGACGTCCTCTTCCGGCGCGAGGTCGTCCCTGGCGCGACTGGTCAGGGCTTCTCGGAGCGTCCCTCGAGGCGGCGACCGACGCGCCGTCACTGCGCTCGCGGTGAGCACCCGCACCGATGACACGGACGCGCTTCTTACGACTGGGGAGACCAAGATTGCCAACGACAACACCATCGTCACGATGAGCGATTGCTGCATGTATGTTGCCTTTGCCAATGAACAGTTTGCCTACGAACTGCTGGGCGCCTCGGGGCCCGATAGTGCGCAGGGCGGAGCCGACTACGACGAGTCTCAGGACGCCGAGGGTGCCGAGACGCGTGCCGCCTTTGAGGCGGCGCCCAGAGACACTCGCATCATTATTGAGCTGGACCACGGTCTGGACCCGATTCGACAATTCGCGCCTGAAATGCTCGAGCAGATGCCGCTCGTGCTCTCAATGCAGTCGCGGGATCTAAAGAGCGTCGCGCTGTCGGAGACTCTCGCCGTCAAGCTCGTGCTCTTGGCGCATGAAATGGGCCTCCCCTCCGAGCTGCGAGCGCGGGCCTTTCAGGATACGGTGCGGGCCATTCAAGGCGTATGGCAGCCGGCTGGTCTCGACAAAGCCAGCCTCTTGCGCGGTCTGCAAGTGCATGCAGATATCATCAATGAATGCGGGGCCTTGGACCTCTTTCACCGTGCGGGTCTGTACATGATCGAGGAGAACCCTGGCTGGCTCAACGAGCTTCTCGATGCGACCATGTATCCGGACACGTCCACGACGAGTCGCGCGCTGGACATCAATGTTCTTTACACCATTCACTTGTACGTGTGTTGGGATCCTCTGTCCAAGGCCATGTATGAGCGCGTGAGCGGCCTATTTTCGAGCAACAAGGAGCGCGAGCTTAATGTTTCGAAACGCGCCGTACGTGTGCTCGAGGCCGACGACTACCGATGCGCGCGTCGCATGGTGGCGCTGGCGCTGCGCCACAAGAATAATGCAGACGCCCAAATTTACGTCGCCTCCTCGCTAGAGCGCCTCGCGCGTCGTGCAGCAACCAAGCAGCTCGCCGCTTTTGCCATGCCGTACGCGCTCCAGACAGTCGAGGACATGACGGGTTCCCCGGCCGGCGCAAAGCTGATCACCCTCATGCAGATCCTCGTTTCCAAAAAGGCTGCCACGAGCGCCGACAAGGCGCGTTTCAGGCGCCACCAAGCTTCGATAAACCTTGACGCAGCCTGACGAATCAGCATCCAGTACCGCACTTTTGCGATGATTCGCAGTTAGTCTGCCAAGTCTGAACAGTAAATCTACCTTGGGCGGCCTGCATAACCTCCCCGCTTTTCCCCCATGCAGAAAGGAAAAACGCAATTGCGAAAGGCAAATGCCAAACGCAGCAAGCAATTCCAATTTGCTTTCTTTCTTTTCCGGGGGTTGAGGGAGGACTGCTACCTACCTACATGCCGCCACATCCCAACATGATAACCCCAAAACAAAAAGTGTTCTTTCTTCTCTGTGCTCTCCGCAAAGCTTTTCTCGTTGCTGCTGCCTATTACAGACACACAAGACCAGACGTCCTCGACCTTCAAGTTGTGTGTGTGCTGCGCTGCTAGTCCTGACCTAACCGTAAGCTGCCCGCTCCGGCTGGCTGAAGAACCAAAGCTTCAACTCAACGCAAGACAGCGCGGCGCACGCGCGCTGACCAGAGAAGACGCTTGGCCGGCGCAGGCGGAAGGACAGCGCGCGAGCGAAAGTGCCCGCGGTAGACAGGAAAGGCCTCAACAAGAAGCCAAAGTAGGGCTGCTCGCTCGTCCGACTTTCAAGGGCAAGATGCAACACGACGTTAGGGACGCTGGCGACAAGAAAACGACGTCCAAGACGGGCGGAGATACTTGTCATTCCGCAAACTCGACGCAAGAGACATCGAGGCCGGTGTCCCCTGCATCGTCTCAACCGCCTGCGACATCGGGAAAGAGGTTTGTGAAGCGAAGTCCGAAACGCAAACTCCCGGTCGCCGGGACGGTCGATGCGCGCATGAACGCAGAAGTGCCAGCGGATACGCGACGACGGGGCGTTGCAGTTGACGTCAAGGCAGCGAAAAAACCCCGTCCCTCGAAGAAGGAAAAGCTTGCGCGAACGGCTCCTACGCGCTCTGCAAACGAAAACCAAAAAACTACTGCTCCAAAATTTTCAAGCGAGCTCTTGAACAGTCAGTCGAGCGCGGAGGACGGAGAAGAGTTTAATTCGCTGACTCCTTTTTTGGCAAGCAGCGGGGATCTGAGCCGTAAACCAGGCCTGGCAGCTAAAGTCGAGCACAAGTCGCTGCCAAGCTTGCATGCAAGCGAGCAAGCTGGAGAGCGTCCTCCGCTCTCACCTGGACGGTCTCCTTTCGCGGCTCATATCGATTTTGCGCGTCCCTTGAACCGTTCGCCCCAGCGCAAGGGCGCGCACGCGCCGACACACGACGCAAAGACTGACGACGTTGGCAGCTCTGCAAAGAATGGTTTTCACGACGACGCGCGGAATCTTGCGCGGCATCGGCACAGCGTTTCGACGCGCGTCAATTATCTCGATGCAGACGACGACACGCGCGACTACGTGGTTGTGCCGCCGTCAATGAGCCACCGACCTGCGAACAAGTCGCGAGCCAAGCTTTCTAAAGCCGCAAGTAGCGTTCTGCGTTCGTCGAGCTCTTTGCTCGAGAACACGACCAGTATGAGCAGCAGCACGAGTTCACAATTTTCCCTCACCGATCACCAGCGCTCGCGTCACGACGCAAGCTACCTTCTCGACTAATGGCAATTTCTGCCTGCCTGCCTGCCTGCCTGTCTGCCTGCCTATCTGCAGCTGCTCGCTGTCTGTCGCACCAGACCTCGCTTTTAGAACTATCTCACTGTCAATAATGTCTTACCCTCCACAGAATGATTCCTTGATCCCTTCCACTGGTCTTGGGCCCCTCAGCCGGACCCGGTGGCGTCTGCGGTGGCGGCTCGCCAAGGTTCGCCTTCGTTCGTCCCATCACACGTCCGTCCAGGTGTGGTTCCTCTCCTCTGCGTCCTGCACCGTTCTCTTCTGGCACGAGCTCAGCAGCCGCAGCTGCAGCAACTACACCACCACCAGCAGCACTGCCACAACGCCACAGCGCTTGTCTGGCTGCGCTGCCACAACCCGACATCTACCATGGCTACTTGGCTGTTGTATCTGGCTGGCCTCCGACCGCCCGCTCGCGCCCCTTTCTTGGGCTCCGACCGCCTTCAGTCCTCCCTGACCCTCACTCCGAGTCATCGCTCGCCCCTTCTTCGAGTTCTTTCCTCGCGCCTTCGACGAACGCATCCGCATCGCGCGCTCTGACTCACCTCTCCGAGTTTCGTCTCGAGCCCCTGCTCTTTCCGCGCTGCAGCTGCAGCTGCTCGCCGTCGCAGAGCATCTCGCGAGGTCACGCTGCGCTTGATGGAGTATTCGGGCTTGGTTGAGATGGATTGAGACTGCGATTCTTTGATCGTTTGATTGACGGGTTGATTGATTGACGTGTTGATTGATTGATTATTGCCAGTGAGCGACCGACTCGGCTCGGAGGGTCCGGGTTTCCCCGAAGCCTAGGTCGGGGCAACCGGTTTCGCCGGCGGCGCCGAGTCCAGCGAAACAGAGGAAGGAAAGAAAACAAAGGAAAGAAAGAAAGAAAGAAGAAAGAAAAACAAGTCGAATGGAAGAAGGAAACAAACCCGCATCGCAAGCAAGACCAGACGCTAAGACCACTTCACGCACGCACGCACGCACGCACGCCTGCGCGAGAGCGAGAGCGAGAGCGCGCGCGGTCTGCTGCCGGCGGAGGCGGAGCGGGGACGCTCGCTCGCTCGCTCGCTTGCCTGCCTGCCTGCTGCGCGGAAGCAGCGGCGCGACCGGAATCGGGTTGATCGGGATCGGATCGCGTGCTTGGTAAAGAAAGATGCTGGCCGGCGCACGGAGGGCGGCGAGCGTGGCGGGCGTGGCGGTCCGCGGCCGCACGGGCCCCGCGTTCAACGTGCAGCGCGTGGCGTCCAAGTACACGGACAGCCTGATCGACCATTACGAGAGCCCGCGTAATGTGGGTTCGCTCGACAAGAAGAAGATCAATGTCGGCACTGGCCTTGTGGGTGCCCCGGCCTGCGGTGACGTGATGAAGCTGCAGATCGAGGTTGACGACGAGGGCCGCATTATCGAGTCCAAGTTCAAGACCTTTGGCTGTGGCTCCGCCATCGCCTCCAGCTCGGTGGCCACCGAGTGGGTCAAGGGCAAGACGCTCGATGAGTGCCTCCAGATCAAGAACGCCGACATCGCCAAGCACCTCAAGTTGCCGCCTGTCAAGCTGCACTGCAGCATGCTCGCCGAGGACGCCATCAAGGCCGCAATCCACGACTACAAGACCAAGTCTGGCGCCGGCAACGCCGAGCCCAAGGCTGCTGAGGCCAAGGCGTAAGCAAGTGCATTGCGCGCCTCGGCCGCTATTGTTGTCCAGTCTCCTCTTCGGCCCGAATGCATGGACGGGCGGGGAGAGTCTTTCAAGCTTTGACGCCCGAGACGAGCCTGCTGGTGTTTCTTTTTCTCTGGAACACATCAGTTCGCCTTGTCTTGGGTCCTCAGCGCCGACCCTGGGCTGTTTCGTGTGCTTGATCGAGCTCACAACAGCAAAAGCAGTTCATGGGGAGCAGGCGGCGGGAGCACAGTATAATTTTGTCAACTGAGGATGTCCTATCTTTTCACACATTTCTTTTTCTTTCTATGATATATATCGTCAACGCGCACCTCGCAAGATGAGTGCGCATTCACATGCAGCGAGATTGCGCATGGAATGAATTGCAGAGAAGAGTTTTTCTTTTTCTTCTTCTCTCTCTGACCCTCTCTCTCTCTTCAGCTTGCATTGTGTGATTCTTCGTTTCCTTCTTCGTTTCCTTTTTTCCCTTTTTAGCTTGGTCGAACAAACACTGTCCCTTGCCAGCACAACGAAAATGCGAAAGGAACTGTGCAAGAGAAACTTTCTTCCTTTTCATCCTTTCTTCCCGGTTTGACGAGCCTCGGCACGGGACAATCCATCTTATCTTCATGTTGTTGTTGAAGGGGAAAAAAGGGGAATTGAAGGAGTGACGACCAAGTGCAAGCAGCTGTACCTTGAAAATCGTTGTCACGCCACGCACAATATGGGTAGAACCTGATCTTCTCCTTGTCTTGCAGTGCAGACGACGAATCTCTTTGGAGATGCTATGCTCAATTTTTCAGTGGTTTGGGATGACAGCGTTTGATCTTATCTCCACCGATCCAGGGTCTCGTCGCTTCTTAGCCATCGGTCGCAATGCTATAAAGCACCTCTGTAGCAAGATGCTGAAGCTCATGGTGCTCCTTCAGATTCTCTTGCAACTTTTCCATGGTCTGCAGATAATGCAAGAGCGTATCACGAGGCCAAAGCGTGCTTCCAGCGTCCTGTTCTCCAAAAACAGTAAGGCTTTGCTGCACGAAGCGCTTCCATTCATCGGCCTTGGCGGCATCATAAAATTTGCTCAACCTTGAGTCAGCCCATCGAGAGGTCTGGGGGCTCTGCATTTGCTTTGTTGGCGACAAGTCGTTTGTCTGTACCGTAAGGTCGGGCTTTCTGCCGTCCTCGCCGGCGCTGTTGGGCGAGGCAGAAGAGGTGCCCTGCGCCGGTTCGCCTCCGCCCTTGCTGCCCATCAAGGTGAGGGGATCTACGCCGTCGGCAATCCATGCTTTGGGAATCGCAAAGGACTGACGCGCACGTGGTCGCCTCGGCGAAGAATCGTTGGTCAGATTGTGCTTGATGACAGCTCGAAGGTGTGTGTCTCCGCCCAGTGGCTGACCAGTCATTGATGCGTTTGTGTTTGTCATTTGACGCAAGAGGCTTCCAGTTGTGGGCGGCATGATGGCGCTGCTCTCCTTTTTCTTGGAATTAATGGAAGGATTTTCGACTTCACTCGCACTCGAGGCCCGCCCGTTCTTGTTTGAAGAAGAGTTCTTGCTGTGAATCATTTGGTGCTCAATCTCACGCTTCTTTTCCTCCATTTGTTGCTGGAAATTCTTGACATACTTGCGCATGCGTGCTCTCTTGCGAGACATTTGATCGAGGTCCGCGAGTTCCTGACTAATGCTCTGAAAGTTCTTGACCATAACACCAATGAAGATATTTCGAAAGATGAATGCTCCCAGTGCGACCCAAACGACAAAAAAGCTAATGGTGACAATCATGTTCGTTTCGCCCTCGTCCGAGATTTCCTTGGCGATATTGTACCACTGGTCCAGCGTCAGCAGCTGAAAGAGAGTACGGACAGCAGCAATCATGTCAGAAAAGACGAAAGTGTATTCCAAGCCCTCCACGGTCGAACTGGAATAGTCAGAAAAGAGGCCAATCGCCAGAACTGCAAAAATGTACATGAGGAGACAGAGAAGAATGAGCACAAAACCGAGACTCTGCAAGGCCTCCATGACCGTGCGAACGATGATACGCAAGCTGCGGAACTTGGCAATCATCTTGAGCGTACGAAAGGTACGAAAGATGCGTAGATTTTTGGCCACGCTTGCAAAATTTTGCGCATTGCTCTGGTCTTCCGATCCCATCAGAGCTTGCGCGAGCATGGGGACAAGCACACCTGCCGTGACAAGAAAGTCAAAGACATTCCAACCGTCTCTCCAAAAGGAGCGAAAGTTGGCAATCCACTTGAGCACAATCTCCCAAACGAAAATAACCATGGTGCAGTTATCGAGAACCTCGAGAGTCTGAACCGTTCGCCAGTCTTCAATCTCGTCCATGCTGGTCTGGATTCCGAGTACGATGGCATTGACGAGAATGGTGCCAATGACAAAGGAAGAAAAGTTCTTGTGCCTCGAAAGCCATCGCGCCCACACGTGCAAGGGCAGAGAGCGGGGCGCACGCTGCAAGCGACCAGGTTTGCGGGTCGCCATGCGCGTCAGCCGAGGTCCGCTCGTTTCTTCTGTCTCTGGCGTGCGTTTGAAGATTTTGAACTTTATTAGGGAGTGCGGCTTGTGTCGAAGGACATCTTCGAGGGCGTCGGGCTGCTCAAAGACCGTCGAGGAATGCTGCGGCGCCTCGAACGCGCTGCATGTGTCTGACTCGCTGAGCCGAAATTCTTCAATGAGGGAGTTGCGAAAGTAGTAGCTGCGCGCCGCAAGGTCATTCTCTGACATTTCCACCATTGTTGCGGCCCGCTGTAGTCCTCCAGCTGCGCAGCTGCGCAGCCTAGTTGCCTGGCTGCCTGGCTGCCTGCCTAGCTAGCTGGCCAGCTAGCTAGCTCGCAAACTTTTCGCGCCGGCGCCGGCCTCGCGCGCTCCCGCGCCACGCCCCGCCCCGCCACGCCACGCCGGGGCCCCGGCCCTTCCTCCGCAATGGCAGTCTGCCTTGTCTTCCTCGCGCCCCTTTCTTTCCAAACCTTCTTGACCTTTGCTCGGTCCTTGGCTCGTATGCCTTCGTTCCAGCGGTCACCAACCTGGGACGTGAGACCGCAAAAATGTGTCGGTTGAGTTTGTGCGCAACCCATTTTCCCTTCTGCTCGCGCGATGTCCCACACACATACCGCAGGACATCTTTGCCACTCAGCCTTGCCTGTGCATGCGGCCGCAGCGGTGGCGATGCTGCGGCCGGCTGCGGCGAGCGTCATAACAGCGGCCGCAACAGAAGCCGGGCCTAGCATAACTTGAAGCCGTCGTTGATCGCGCGGCCAGGCGCGGCTTGGCCCGGCCCGGCGCGTTGCGCCGTGTGGGCGACCGGGCAGCCGGCAAGTCCAAGTGCCGGCACGAGCTGGCCTTGTTGGACTTTCTCTTGCTCGCTCGCTCGCTCTCACGGCGAAAGGAGCCGAAAATGTCGGTCTCGCAGCGACGCGATGGGTACCGAATCAGCGCAAAATATGGGAGCGATGCCACCGATCTTCTGGAGAACTTTGAGCGAAGCGTCTGCAGTCCGTCCAACGGAGAGCATCGCAAACATTTGTATGGACTCAAATTCAGCACTCGAACCTTTGTGGAGCAACTGATATCGGAGTTCGCCTACAGCATTTTGGGAATCGCCTCGGTGCCCCTGCAAGTAGCCTTGCAAGGAACTCATGGCTCAATTTCGCAAGGTTTCATTCCCGGTCGCTTTGGCTCGGGTCAATGGAATCTGCCCAATTATATCTTTCAGCTCATCTTGACGTTGATGGTACAGTTCATCCTGCTCTGCATTCTTATGGACAAGTTTGTCTTTTCAAACATCGCGAATTCACAAAAAGGAGATCGTTTTGCAGACTTGTTTTATCCTACGTTTGACGTGAGCTATGTGCTCGTTTTGTACAGCGCTCGGAACGTGCTCGTGGCCATCAAATACAGCTTTGTTGATCGTGAGAAATTCAAAGAGATTCGTCGGCATGGGCGGACCTTTACATCATTTATCGGCGAGATGATCATTGCCTTTGCGCTCCGACCGGCACGATACATGCTTTACAACCAGCTCGAGGTCTCTTTCGTGCAGCATTCAGGCACTCAGGCTGTAAAGAGCTTTGTCATGGACCGAGATCTCGACAAGACGATGGTACGTGACCTCAACGACCAGCTTACGCGTGGCCGCTTGCTCCACGCCTGCACGATACGCGCTGCAAATTCAAACAAAATGGACGCTGAGGACCACACAGCAAGCTCTGCGACCGTCATGCCGATCGACAATTTGACGAGCTTCAAAACGAAAATGTCTGTGCTCGCAGACTCTCGTGACGTGCCATCCAAAGAGACTGCGCGGGAGAGCGAATATGATTGCCGTCGCGTCTCGGTGCGTGCCCTGCTGTTTGACCACATAATCAGAGTCTACCGGGGTGCGCATGCTGGGTTTAGCACTTTTGGCATGGGGCTCAAAGGCGCCATTTTCCTCATGCTGTGCCTTGAATGCTTGAGCGCATATAGTCGTCTGCAAAAGCGCGAAAGGACGTACTGGTGGCACCTTCCCGCCTGTCTATGCGTTGGGATCTTGCGCACGGTTCTGGTGACCAACATAAACTTTTTCATGCTGGCCGCTCAGCGACACTTTATGCGCGTAAAGATGCTGCTGGAAGCCCATCGGAGTATGCTGATCGGGCACACCAACTATTGCAGGGAACAGGACATGGACGACGCCCCGAGGCTAGAGATTTTGCATGTCCCCAACTTGCATGCCTGGTTTCATAGTTTTGCGATTATGCGCGAATTTGGATTTGTCTTCACGGTGCGCTTCAATGCGTGCGTACTTCTGTTTCTCATGTGCACGACCTTGCAGCTCTTCGTGGCTCTGATTGAGCTCATGTTTAGCACGGACGCCGTGGGCTGGGAGTACTACATGCCCTGTTTCTTTGCCACAAGTTTGCTCGTCGTGAGCGTATTGCGCACGCTCCTTTGTGCGTCTCGCGTGAATCGTTTGCATCTTATCGATTATCCGCGCATGCTCCTGAGCCTGCAGGCACGCGTTCGCGAGCATCAATGGTGCATGCGCGCGTCTGTTGACGGCGAGACGACGGGTCCGGTGCCTGCGGAGCTGAGCCAACTCTTTAAGACGCTGGGCTCGCGCGAGCGTGTGAGCGCATATTTGGATCTTGTCGTGGACACATTGCGTCTTGCCGACACGAAGATTGCTTCGGTGCCGCCGATTTCCATGCTCGGTCAGACGATCACAACTCGCGTCATCAAGTCTGCTGTTCTCGCGGCGGGGACGACGACCGTCATTTTGTGGAAAGCCACTACGTCGAACATGAGTTTGTAGTATATATTTCTTTCGTTTCTTCGTCCTCGCTCTCTTTTTTGTTTGACGGAGAACCCGCTCCGTTGTTAGCGCTCCAAGTTCGCCCGTGCCTGCTCTTTTGCATCTGCAAACGCTCTGATGCAACCCAAAATCCGGCCCGCTGCCGCGCCGCCAGCGCAGGAAGGCCGTCTCGCGCCGAACCCCCGCGACCGGTGCGGCCGTCCGTAGCCTCAAGATACGCCTTGTTTTCTGCTGCGCACTGCTCACCCGTGCCCGGCTCGCCTCGTGGCTGCCGCCATGGCGGGCGATCGGCAGCTGCAGCTGCCAGCCAGGTCCAGCCCCTCTCGCTGCCGCTGCCCTCCCGCGCTCGCTTTCCGCACCGTTGCCCGACGTTGCGCGATCATGATGAGCCCTCCTGCGGCGACAAACGGAGCGGCGGCAGCAGCACTGCAGTAGCAGCGGCAGCGGACGAAGGATCGACGCGAGCGCGACCATGATGCGCCTGCGCCTGCGACACGCAGACGGACGCCTCGTCATCGACCATTCTGCGACGTCGATGCGATCGCTGGATCGTCGCCCTGCTGCGGGCACTGTGTAATGGGTATCGCGCGATGCAACGAAGCCGAGTGAGGAGAGAGCATCATCATCGCGCTCCTCGTCCCCGTCCTCGCCGTCGACCATGGCATGCATCATTGGAGATGTTGGGTCGATACGATTCCCGGATGCCGTCGTAGCTTGCCAGCCTTTGCGCACGCGGAGGTTCACCGCGACGTGCGCGCCGAGCGGCGACAACGGACACGGAAGGAAGGCAGCCGCCCGCGGCAGCGGTGCATTTGCTGCATTCGCTGCTGCTGCTGCTGCTGCTGCTGCAGGTATCTATCTATCTAGCGAGCTCGTCTCCGGCGAGGCTTCCAAGACGCTGTCGCGCAAGCAGGGCAGGTGCGGCTTTTGGCAGGTCGCCGAGGTTGGCTGTTGTTTCTTCCTTGCTGCTGCTGCTGTTGGCGCCCGCGATCACGATCGACGACGAGGACTTCTTCGTCATCTTGCGGCGGCCGCCGGACCGCTCGCTGCCGCCTCGAGCGAGCGGCGACGTCGTGCGCGTCGCGTCGCGCCTGCCGAGGGCGCGAGAGGGGCAGGCAGCGAGCGGAGGAGGAGGAGGAGAAGGAGCGTCCCGACGGAGGCGAGGCGGGCGAGGCCTCTGACCGAGCCGCGGGGCTCGGCTCGGCTCGGCTCGGCTCGGCTCCGAATGGAGGAGAGCGCGGCACCCGCACGCACGCACGCACGCACGCACGCACGCACGCACGCACGCAGCTAGGCTCGAGCTCGCTTGGACGCCTGGAGCTCGCTGCCTGGATGGACGGATGGATGGGTGATGGATGGATACGCCCGGTTTTTGAAACCTCACCTCATCCCATCCCATCTCCCGACCCGTCCCATCCCCGCCGCCCCGCGCGAGCGCCGCCGCGGCCGCGGAGGCGCGCTCGCCCGCTGCGCGCCGGCCGCGCCTCGCCTTGCCGGCGCCGCGGCCCTCGGCGCGCGGCCTCGGCTCGGGCGGTGCGCCTGCCGCTTGCGTCGCTGGCGGCGGCGGGCGAGCGGCCTCGCGTCATCCGGCCACGCCATGCCATGCGCGCCCGACGCAAGCGAGCGCCGCCCGCTCGAGCCCCCCTCCCTCCCTCCCGCCGAAGCCGCGCGCCCTCCCGCCGAGCCGCGCGAGCCCAGCCCGGGCAGCGCAGCGCAGAGCAGGGCAGAGCAGAGCAGACCGCGTCGGCCGCGGAGAAGCTGCTTTGCTCGCTCCGCGTGCGCGCGTCGCTCTCCTCTGAGCGAGGCGAGGCGAGGCGGGACGGCCAAGCCGAGGAGAGCGAGGAGAGAGAAAGATAGCGAGGGAGGGGCTCGAGCCTAACGAACGAACCGGCGCCGAGAGCGCAGACCCGCTTGGAGAGCGAGGAGGAGAGCGACAAGACGCGCCGCGGCGGCGCCATGCTCTGAGCGCCCCGCGCGGGCGAAGAGCGAGAGCGGCAGGCGGGCGGGCGGGCGGGCGGGCGGACGGCGGCAGGTGCTGCTCGCCGGAGAGAGATATCTTGAAGGGCTGGGGGCGGCGGGGCTGATCGATTGGCGGGTTCTTGGACGAAGAGGAGGACGAGGAGGACGACCAGGGCCGCCAAAATTTCGCGACAAGAGCAGCAGGGCGCGGAGAGCAGCGGCAGGGGCGTGGTCCTGCACGTGCTGCTGGGCCTGGTGGCCAGCTTCGTGCTCCTGGGCCTGCAGCGGATCGCCGCGGATGGCTGGGAGGCCCCTGCGCAGAGAGAGCAGTGAGTACTACTACCGCCGCGATTCTGAGAGCGGCTGGCTCGACGCGCGCGCGCTCGCGGGCCTCGGCCTCGGCCTGCCGCTCCAGCAGCAGCAGCAGCAGCAGCAGCAGCAGATGACAACGCGCGCAGAGACCGACAAAATCGTAGCCGACATCGATGCGAGCCCCGTGCCCGCCTCCCGCGCGCGAAGCCAGGGAGCGGGCACAGCGCCCACGGGAGGAGGCGCCACGGGCGCCGAGACGGCCGACTGCTCGTACAACCGCCGCAAACTACAAAACAGCCAAGCCGCGCGACGGTTCCGCGCAAAGAGGAAGGAGGAGCTCAAGCGTATGCGCGAAGAGATCGCCACGCTGAAAAGGGAAAACGGGGAGGCCCAACGCCTGCTTACGGAGGTACGCAAATTCTGCCATGCAAAGGACGTCGGCTTGCGCGACTTTCCTGCGCTCCATGACATTGACTGTTTGCTTGCGGCATGGGAGGAAGAGGATCGCAATCAGTCGGATAACGATGCATCGTCAAGTCGATCTGTTGACGGACCTGCGTACCAATCGCAATCCGTCGATATGACTTCGGCGCTGCATCATCAACTACAAGCATCGGGCCCGCAGCCGCCGGTTCCCCCAAACGCAGCTGTGCATGGCCCGGGGATGCCCTCGAGCCTCGCGCTATCGCAGCAACAAGCATCATCGCCTCTTCTCGCAGCCTCTTCGAGCGGAATGCAGGCAATACGACACCCACAGCAACAGCAACAGCAACAGCAAGCGCAATCCAACAACGCCTTTGGCGACGTGCAGAGTCTTCAGCAACGACCAGGTACTTCATCGGGCTCTTTAACGGCGGCAGCAGCTGCAGCGGCGGCGGCGTCTGAAGCTGGACGAGGCGGATCCAATCACAATCACAATCACAACCATACTGCTGCAGTGGCTGCGGCGGCTGCTGCCATGAATCAGAGAGAAAATGGCATGGGCAGTGGTCGCGGTGTCGAGCGCACAGGGTCCGCAACGAACGGTGATGCTCCGGGTCCAGGCCACGCTTCGGGCAACAACAACAACAACAACAAGACATTCGTTCCGCCTCAAAGCATGAAGTCTCCACTCGTGCTGAGCCCCTCGAACGTGCCGGTCGGGGCCAGCGCGCCAACGAACTCGCCTGTACTCGCGGCTTCGACAGGCCTAACAGCGCCAGCGCACGCCCCCTCGCCGCTGCAGGGGCCCTCCGGGCTTCCTCCGGGGCAGTCTCAGGCGCTTTTTGATCTCTTTAATCTGCAAGCCGGGGGCCATGATGCTGCGGCCTATCCGATGGCGTCCTCTTTGCTCAAGCAGATGGCTGGGCCCGGCTCGAGCAGCATTACAAGGCTAGAGTCCAAGATTGCAGAGTTGGAACGGCGACTCATGGAGCGCATTGCCGAACTCCCTGAAAAATTCGGCGGCAGTAACGACGCTGCCTCCAATAAGCGACAGCGGCGCGCCGCCACAAGCTCCTGACGACAGAGGGAGGCTATTGGAGGATGAGCGAGCTTGGTGCGCGTACACACAGTCTGGCGCCCTTTTGTGTCATATTTACGGTGGACTACCTACACATGTGCGAGTACTTTTGGGGTATTCGTCAGCGAGTACTTTTAGGGTATTCGTCAGCGATTACTTTTTCGGTATTCGTCAGCGAGTACTTTTCTAGTATTCGTCAGCGAGTACTTTTCTAGTATTCATCAGCGAGTAATTTTCTAGTATTCGTCAGCGAGTACTTTTTAAGTATTCGTCAGCGAGTACTTTTTAAGTATTCGTCAGCGAGTACTTTTTAAGTATTCGTCAGCGAGTACTTTTCTAGTATTCGTCAACATTTAATTTCTGACTCCTGATTGTCTTCTCCTTCATTTGGCGCGTCTGCTCTTCACTGTCAGCCCAAATTGTATTTTGAAACGCAAAAATTAGAAAAGGCCGATCGTGGCAAGATGAGAGTCAATTCGATGCACATTGCGTAGGTGCGACGAACATCATCCGAAAGATCCGGCTGGCAGCAAGGTGAAAGGAAAGAGATATAGAAATTTCGAGGTGATTTCCAGGCTTGAAGTGCAGATGGGTGGACCAGGCCCAAGCAGGTGCGGCAGCTTGCCAAAGATTGCAGACTTAGAACGACGGTGTCTCATTGATGAAACCTCCGAAAAGCGTCAGGGACCCGCGAGAACAAGATTCTTTCCGCGATTACAGACTCGAAATGATTCGCGGCCGAAACGACGTCGTCTCCAACAAGCGTCATCGGCGCGCCATTCTAGGATCTCCTTTTACGATTACAGACTTGGTATTGCGGGGTCTCTTTGGCACAGTCTTACGTCATATTTTCGGCGAGAGCGAATAGACCGACCACTTTTCCTTTTTCTTCTGAAAACGAAGTCTCCAAGCCGCCAGATCTCCAAGCTGACTGACTGCGGAGTTTTCTTTTTTCTTTCCCATTTTCCTCTCCAAATCATCGAACATCAAGATCACGACCAAGTCATTGATTGCTCTATAGTGCCATCGTGTCAAAGTTCATCTACGTTTTTTATTCCCTTCTAGAAGAAAGCGACGCGCCATGGCACAGAAAGATTAAAGAGCGGACGCTCGAAAACGACGTCAACCTGGACCTTGTCGAGGCCCGTCTCCGGGTCCTCGGACAAGACGCGACCCGTCGCGCCAAGCGTGCCGTTCTCGCAGAGCGCATACGTGGGTGAGATGAGAAAGTTACTTGGCCGGTCCCAGCGCGTCTGCTTGGTGACGGTGTTGTAATAGTACTCGCCCTTTTCGTCAAAGGCAACAGCCCAGCGCGCGGGCTCGCGCGTCGTGTTGGGACGATCGGTCCTTCGCCGCTGGGCCGCAGTAAATTGGTTCATCTTCTTGGGACGGGGAACGCCACGGCGCGATGAGCCGCCGGTAGCCCGAGACAGCTCCGACGAGGACACGCGGCGGTTCTCGGTAACGTAGCGCACGGTATACTGCGCAAAGACAAGGTCGCGAACCTGCTGATGCATGCTGACGGTGCGCGCCTGAAGGAGCTCTGGGGGTTCGAGGAAGCTAACGATGCGAGAGAGTCTACTGGAGTCTACGAGAGAATCATAGTCCATGTTGCGCTGCAGACGCTCCTGCATGAACTCGGTGGCGACGTCGCGCATGTCAACAAAGGCGCCCGTGGCCAGCGCGGCGTTGAACTCCTGGAAAACGAGCTGCGTCTCCGCGATAAAGGCCTGCTCCGTGTAGTCCTTGACGCTGCGCGTCACCAGGCTCTTGGCCCGGAACGACTTGGTCATGCTACCGAACTGAAAGCGCTTCTGGGCGCGACCACCGCGGCTCATCAGAGAGAGCTCCTCGTTTCCCTCGCGAACCTCGGGCTGGTACCTGTCCATGAGGATCTCCGTGCATCGCATTTTCCGCACCTGCGCCACGGTCGGCTGCTGGCCGGGCAGGTTCGTCGTCGTCGAGAGCACGCGCCGCGCGCCGCCCGGGCCCAGGCCCAAGGCGCCCGCGCTCCGCGCCACTGCCTGCCGCAGGTGCTGCTGCATGATGGCGTCCGCGATCACCGTCGCCTCCGGCCGCACGCGCGCGCGCACGAACGCGCACGCGTCAACACGCGCGCTGGGAGCTCGTCCCCGCCCTCCGCCGCCGCCGCCGCCGCGCCCGCTGCCGCCGCGAGGACTCGGAGAAGTCGCTCTGGATGGCGCAGCTCGCCTTCTCCTCCTTTTCTACTACCACTACATGCGTGTACTTCGGTAGTATACTGTGTAAATAAGAAAGAAAGCAGCAGCGCTCCTCGCCTTTGTCTATTCGTTCGCTGCGACAAACTACGAGCGTCTTTCCATGCCGGCTGCAGATGCGACGCGACATCCAACACAGGGCCACGCGAGCTCGCTGCGACAGGCCCTCGCGCGAATTTGAGGCGACAGGCCCTCGCGCGGACTTGAGGCGACAGGCAGCGACTTCGATGCGCGCCGCGAGGATTGACTTTGCAAATCGTGGTCGAAGTCGCGGTCGAGCGCGACAGACAGACAGACAGACAGACAGTGCGAGCTAGCTAGCTCATGTCAATACAACAGCCAGAACGGAGCGGCGCGGCAAGTGCACTTTCCCCGCATACTCCACTTGCAGCCGCGCCCGCCAAGTGCACTTTGCCCTGCCGCAAGTCGACCTCGCACCCTCGCTCCCGAGGAGCGCTCTCGGGCCCTGGGTCCGGGCCCTCCGCACCCCTCCCGCGGCCCCCGCCCAGCGCCACCGCGGCGCGCGCGGCAGCGCGCCCTCCCGCCGCCGCTCCCGCGCGCCCTCCCGCCACGCCGCCGCCCTCGCCATCATCCATCCCCCTCTCCCTCCCGCGGCGCCCGTGCCGCCACCTTGGCGCGCCCATGCGCTCGCGGGATTCCGCTGCTCGCCTCGCCTCGCCTCGCCTCGCCTCCGCCCGCCTCGCCTCCGCCCGCCTCGCCTCCGCCCGACGCGAGGCGAGGCGTCGCGCGGACCCGGCGCGCCGCGCTGCGTGGCGCTGCGCGGCCGCGGCGTGGCGCCGCGCGGCCGCGGTGGGCCGGGTGCGCCGCCGCGGTGGGCCGGGTGCGCGGCGTGGCGCTCGGAGGCAGCAGACCCGCATCGATCGCCGTGGCTGCGCTAGAGAGAAGGCGAGCGAGGCGGGCGAGCGAGGCGAGCAAGGCGGAGAAGACCGCGGCGGAGGAGCTGCGCGATGGCGGCCTTCGGCGAGGACTCGCTGTACGTTGGGCGCGGCGCCGCGAGGCGCGAGCGAGCGCGGGCTCGGGGGACGCGAGCGGCGGGAGCGGAGGGAGGGAGGGATGATGGATGATGATGGACGCATGGAGGGAGGGATGAGCTGTGCACGACGACCGCGCTGCGCCCGCGCGCGCTCGCGCGACGCGGAGGAGGCGGAGGCGCGGGCGCGGAGCGGGGCAGAGCGCGCGGGCGGGCAAGCCGCGCGGGCGGGCAAGGCGAGCGAGCGCGCGAGCCAGCAAGTTGCGCGTGCGTGCGTGCGTGCGTGCGTGCGTGCGTGCCTGCTTGCTTGCACGCGTGCAAAGGCGCGTGTTGTGTCGCCCTTGTGTGCTACTATGTCGGGACAGGTGGCACAAGGGCGGGAGAAGAGGAGCGAGCAAGGAGGAAGTCAAGAACGAGGCCTTGCCCGGCCTGGCCTGCGTTGCGTTGCGTTGCGTTGTCTCGCGACGCGACGCGACGCACGAGCGCGAGCAAGAAGGCAGGGAGACCCGGGAGGTATAGAGAGACGGAGATAAGAGAAGTGGAGGGGTGTCGAGTGTCGCGGGTTCCAAAGAACGAAAATGGATTGAATGACTGACTGACAGACTGACCCCTTTGCGATTGATTGCTTTCAACAGCTACGATGTGGAGTTTAAGCAGGAAGGCCCGATGGGCATCAACCTCGAAAGTAGTGACGACGGCCTGAACGCCTTTGTGGTGTCGAGCGAAAACGATCGCATCAAGTCCGGTCACCTCCTCGTCGCTGTGAACCAGGAGCCCCTGGAAGGGCTCTCGTTCGAGGACATCCTCGAAAAGGTGGGCGGTGCCTCGTGGCCCCGCACACTGAGCTTCACCACCACCCAGCGCAAAGACCACATTGCGCAGGCTGGAACCCTGCCTCTGCCGGACGACTTCTTTAGCGACCTCGCCGCGCTGTCTAATCAGGAGGAGGAGTACATTAAGGAATTCATGAACAAGAACCTCGAAGAGGCTCTTCGCGTCGTGACCTCGCCCCCCGAGGACCATGGCATGCGCATGGCCACCGAAAGCGATGGCATCAAGGTCTTTCTTGGCGACAAGGAGGACTCCGAGGGCGAAAAGGTCCAGATGGTCCTCTCGCAGGTCCAGATCCCAATCCCGGCCGACCTCATGATGAACGCGGCCGTCACCTGCACACGCGGCGAGTTCAAGCGCATCTTCACCATGCTCGACCCCATGTTCGGCGACGGCGATGTCCTCCATGTGATCCCCAAGGACTACGAACGCTACGGCGGCAAGACCGTGCGCCCTGAGAACCTGAACCTGCCCTTGTACTCAGTCAAGTGGGGCGCTTGGATGCTTCCCTTCCCGCTCTATAACCGCGACTTTGTCTTTTGCGAGTACACGTGCTGGGCCGAGAACGGCTACGGTGTTTCCATGTGCATGAGCATCCCCAAAATCTCCGAAAAGGTCAAGAACCTCGAGGAGTCGCACAGCATCGTGCGCGGACACATGGGCATGACCGGTTACTTTTGGAAGAATACCGAGGGCTCTGACCCGAAGAAGCCCGTGGGCAAGAACGCCATGAGCATCGACCTCACCTACCTGCTCCAGATCAACATCAAGGGCGCGATTCCCAAGTGGGCCGTCAACCTCGTTGGACCTCAGCAGGGTCTCAACGTCAAGCGCGTCCGGGACTACGCACTCAAGCAGCGCGATATCATTACGCACTTTTTCGACAAGAACACTGAACTCAACGGCTTTGAGGTCCTGTCCGCCACGATTGACAAGGGTACGAGCTTCCAGACCACCATCGAGGTCCCCGAGGGTTCTGAGCTTGTCTTTGAATGGGTTCTTGAGGACTATGACATTTCATTTTCCATCCAGGGCCCCGATGGATCCTTTCCTGTTCCTGCTGCGTCGCACTCTTGCTCGCTCAAGACGGAGCCTTACCAGGACCGCTTCACTGCCAAGGAGGCTGGCGTTTACACGCTCAAGTGGGACAACTCTTCGAGCTGGTTCACCTCAAAGACCGTCTTTTACCACCAGGTCGTCGTCGATCCTGCCGACCCCCAGCCGTGGCCCAAGTGGCCGACGCGCGAGGAGGCCTTTGCGGCCGAATAAGCCGTGACTCTCTTCCTTGAGTTGAGCCGAGCCAAGAAAGCCGAGCCAGGCCAGGCCAGGCCAGGCCTGGCCTGGCCAAGCTAGGACCTTTCGTACTCACAGTCAACATGGAACAAAACGACACAAAAAACAAAGCGAACAAAAAAATGACAGAACGTAAGAAAGGAAAGAAAGAAAAGGATTGGCGAATGACATGCGTACTCTTTTTTGCTGTTTGTTTTTCAGATTTGTTAGACGCTTCACTTGCGTGCGCTCCAAGGGTGACTGAGCTGCTCGGATCCTCAATCAAGATCCCAAAGTGCATCTTCACCCCCTCCGATCGACGTTCTTTGTTCACAAGAGGCATCATTTTTTGATAAGAAGCCGGAGTCTGCTTCAGAAGATGCAGTAATCTCCTTGTTCTCGAGGCATAGAGAAATGTCTACTTCGTGGGACTTTTCCCGTGATTCGGAGCCATTTTCTTCTTCACGCACGTGATCACTCTCGTTTTCATACAACTTGGTTTCGCTTTGCGTTGAGTCGGTAGTTGGTGTTTCGCTCTGCGTTGATTTTATATTTGATGTTGCACTTTGCGTTGAGTTGATGGTTGGTGTTTCGCTTTGCGTCAAGTCCATATCTTGCACTTCGCAGCGAGAGTCCAGACTCCCTTCTCCGCGTTTGCCAGCAGCAAGAGGTGTTTTCGCAGCAGCAGAAAGGTTTGCCACGGATGCGAATGAATTTTCGTCTTCGTCGCGTTGGGCTTCAGCGTCTGCAAATACATCTCTTTCTTGTACAACTTTTGCTGAACTTGAAAGTGACAGAGTCGCTGCGCCGTGCAAAAGCGATGGTGGCTCGCCATCGTCGGAATCGACCTCGGGAACCTCGTCCTCTTCTTGTCTCTGCCCGAGAATCTCGGGAGCTTCTCCATATTTTGCCTTGAACTTTTCCATTTCGCGACGCGTACGCGCGGCATCAGCCTCGGCTCGTGCTGCATCATTCTTGAGTTTGTTCGCTGCTAATTTTTCTTCCTCGTCAAAGTACCACACTGTGACGGCGAAGCGCATCATGGACGCGGGCAAGACTTCGTGCGGACAGCGTTCGTCCGCAAAGAACAAGACAGCTCGGCCCAAAGTGGGCGGAATGTCGGCAAGAGGGACGTAGACACGCTCATTTTCCTCGAGATCTGCAGGCTGTGGCGCAAACATGCGCAGTTCACCGCCATGCCCAGGTATCCACAGAGGATTGGCGTAAAACAATGCCGTGAGGCGGCGCCCGTTTTGAATGGTAGACGTGTTGTCACAGTGGCGAACGTAATGTGCGCCGTTCCCAGGATAGCAGGTGGCCATGGCATTGGAGCGAAGCGCACCTGTGCGAGCGAGGTTCGGAACGAGAGCCGCGAGCTCTGAGACGAGCGTATCCATGCGTTGCAAATACTTTGGCAATACATGCCATTGGCATGCCTCTTCTTTGCCATCGAACCAAGCCACATGGTCTCCGCGCACGGCGTTCATGCGGTACGTTAAACTTGTACCGGCCTGGCCTCCAGCAAGGGCGCCAGGCTGCATTCGCGGACATCCAACCATGGAGTGCCTCGTTTCGGGAAGCTTGCCAGCCTTGTACGCGCGAACGAGCTCCTCGTGTAATTCCACGGACATGGATTGGTCCAAGAATCCATCCAGAATCACAAAGTTATCTCTTTGCAGACGCTGCGCAATTTGTGCGAGCGCGTCATCGAAGAGCCACCACCATTCTGCTTTGCCAAGCATCATGTACTTGGTGCGGAGCCCGGTGCTCCACGCACCGTCGGCTAGCGGTGTCGCCGGCGCATGCGTTGCCTGCTTCGTAGCATTCTCTGCTACAGGTTTGGAGGCTTGGGACGGAAGCTTGTTCTGGGACGCAACGGACGTCTGCTTGGCGACGCGCCTGCGCTGCGCTTTCTTGCTCTTGCGACCCATCGATCGGTCTTGTGCTTGTCGTTGCTGAGCGCTCAGCGAGCTCTGGTAGCGCTGACGACGTCTCCGAGGTCGTCACGGCCGCTAGCTTGGTTGGCTCGCCCGCTGCAAATGTGGTTCTGCCGCCGCTTCATGCATACTCAATGTCAGTTTAGTCACCAGAGCCGGTCAACGGTCTTTGGTGAATACATTGACGCGAGTATTTTGATGACGTACAGATAGCCGCGTGAAGGTTGCGAAGGCAAAGGACACAAAGCCCTAGGTCTAGGCCTACCTTGGCGCGCCACTCCATCGAACTGCATGAGTAAAGTGAATGGGTCTGATGATTCGTCCTGTTCGCTGCTGCTAAAGAAAATGACGCAGTAATGCGCCACGCGAATGTGGTTCTCATCGCTTCTCCGCATCCTCGCTCCTCTCTTTCACGATTCTCTAAACTACGTGCGCTGCATGCTGCAGGGCAATGTTGTGCAATCGTTGCACTGTCGGGTCTAGCTCATCCTCCGCACTGTGTATTCGCGACCCAATCTCTTGGAGTGGACAAATCTGATGTATCGAATCCATCGATCGACCGATCCGAGGCAAACCGTTTACGCGGGACGCGACGACGACAACGCACGCGCGAGCACCGAGCAAGATGCGCACATGGACGGCGCTTACGGTGGCCTGCATGGCGTTTGCCGCGCAGGCGAGCCTTAGCTTGGGCGAAACCGAGGACGCTTTTGCTAGCAAGATGGTGACTCTCGACGGCGGCGACTTTGTCATGGGCGACTCGCTCTCAACGAAGCTGCACCCACAAGCGCTTCCGCCACAAAGCGTGCACGTGGACGCCTTTCGCGTGGACAAGTGGCCGGCGACGAACCGCGAGTTTCGCGAGTTTGTGCGTGCAACTAAGTTCAAGACGGACTCGGAAAAGTTTGGATGGAGCTTTGTGCTCGACTATCAGGCCACAGAACGCGCGCGCGAGCTCTCGGAGAGCCAGGTCAAGGACGCTTCGCACTGGCTCGCCGTGCCGCAGGCGTACTGGCGTCAGCCAGATGGCCCAGGATCGGGTATCCAGGACACCTTGGACCATGTCGCAGGTCATTTGAGCTACAACGACGCCAAGGCCTTTTGCAAATGGCGCGGCTTGCGATTGCTCTCCGAGTCCGAGTGGGAGTTTGCAGCCCGTGGTGGCGAGGTTGACACAAAGTACCCATGGGGCAACAATGAGCCCTGGAAAGAAACGGACGGATCGTGGCCAATGAATGTTTGGCAGGGCACTTTCCCAAAGGAAAATGATTTGGGCGATGGGTATGCGACGACAAGCCCAGCGCAGGCCTTCCCGCCAAACAAGTATGGCCTTTATGATGTTCTTGGCAATGTGTGGGAGTGGACCAAGACAAAGTACCTGGAGATGCACCCGGATGCGATCAAGCAGGACCAACAACGCAAGGGTGAGGCCGTGCAACGCGTTCTGCGTGGCGGCTCTTTCCTGGACACGGCCGATGGTGCCTTTAACCACAAGGTCGATCTCAATACGCGCATGGGCAACACCGAGGACAGCGCCTCGAGTAATACGGGTGTGCGTTGCGCCGCGAGTGTTGGACCGCAATCCAAAGAGTCGGGCTACAAGTACCGTAAGCCATCCAAGCCCAAGGGCGTGGGTGGAATCCCTGGTCTTGATCAGGAGACGATGCAGCGCATCGTGGAGGAGGGCGGGATCGAGGCCCTGCAGGAGCTCTTGGGTGACAAGGCCACGGTGACGACTGCGGGCGAACTCAAGGAGCGCCAAGCCAAGATGCATCGCCAGATGGAGGAGCTCCGTCGTATGGAGGAGCTTGAAAAGCAGCAGGCAACTCGTGGCGGGGACGACAGTGCCGAGCATATTGAGCTTTAGATTGTTTTGATTTAAAAACTGTAAACAAATGCAAGGTCGTGCGTTGGCGTCGTTCTCGGCAATTCCGTTTCAAGATGCGCGGCACACGCAAAGAAACGAGACCCGAGAGCATAATCGATGCCCCCTGATTTTTATATTTATTGTCTCTCGGCGTTGTTTCGGTGATGCAAGTGATTGTGGTGAGATTAGACATGGCATTGATTGATCGCACACGCACATGAGTGCAAATATTCAACGGAATTTTAAAGGAAATGGGTTGATTGGGATTGAAAGATAGGTACGACAGATTTATACAGCGCAGAGCGCATTTGTAATGTAAAAGACGAATGCGCACCACAGGGGTGACGTACAAAAGCTTCGAGCGAAGCAAGGCGGCTCTACTCCGCCTGCTGACTCGAAGGCTGACCTTTAAACAAAGACTCGTGAAGAGGCGAGCGAGGGATTTGCGCACGCAGGGAGAAGGGAAATCACAGCTACTAGCTAGCACAGGCCGCCAGCACCCGCAGCGCAACGCACCTCGGCAACCGACCAGCCGACAAACAGGCCGACGACCGCCAGACCACGAGACAAAAAAACAGTCATTGGATGCGAGAGAAACTGTGCGCGCACACTCACTCAGAGCATCTCGACCTTTTTAGCTGCAGCGCCCTGGTTCTCGTCGGCAAGGTGCTTGCGCGCCAGAGCGGCGTGGTCAAAGTCGCAACTGTGCTGGTCGGCGTAGCGGTGCATACCGCAGAAGATGTAGCCGCACCTGCATTCAATACCGGTGAGGCCGATCTTCTTGCGGCAGTGCCAGCAACGGTTCTTCTTCTTTTGCACAGGCCGTTCCTTGACCTCCTCTTCCTCCTCGCCGTCTGCACCTGCCATCTCCACGTCTCCGTCCTTGGCGTCGGCGACGGGCTGTGGCGCCTCAGGCGCCTTCGTATCGGGAGCCTTGGCCTCGGCCTTGGGCGCCGCGGCCTCCTTCTCCTCGCTATGCGCTGTGCTGGCCGCCGGCGCCGGCGTGACCGCCGGCGCCGCGCTGGCCGCGAGCGTCTTGTCGCTCATCTTCTTCTTGTAGCACACCGAGCAGTAGCCGGCGTAGCTCGGCGACCCGTGGAACGAGCACGAGTCCTCCAGGCACGGCGAGGCCTCCTGGCCGCTGTTGTTGTTCGCCGTCGACATCCTGCCTCTCCCGCGCTCCGCCGCGCCTTCGCTCGCCCAACGCACGTTCGTTCCTTCGTTCCTTCGTCCAAATCGACTCGAATCGAACGACTCCAACGCACCGCGCGGCGACTTTTCCTGCGGCCTTCCGACTCGCGCCTCGCGCCGCTGCCGCTCGCGCCCTCCTGCGCCTGCCCGAGAGCGCGCCTGCGCTCTGCCCGTGCGTGCGCGCCTGCGCTCTGCCCGTGCGTGCGTGCGTGCGTGCGTGCGTGTTGCGTGCGTGCGTGCGTGTTGCGTGCGTGCGTGCGTGCGTGCGAGCCTCTCCTTGCGCGGCCGTGCTCGAGTTGCAGGTCTGCCGCGCCTCGCTCCGTGTCTCTCTCCCCCTTCTCTCTCTGCGTCGCCTTCCTTGCTCCTTCCTTTCTGCTTCGTTCCCGAAGGTCGCGCGCGGGCCCCTGTTCCGGGCCCCCGATTTCCCGCTGGCTGCTGCTTCTTCTCCCGCCCCCTTTCCTGCGCCGCGCGTCTCCGAGGCAGCAGCAGGCAGGCGCCGCGCGGCGGGCGGCGGCGGCGGCTGCGGCCGCGGGCCGAGCGGAGGCGGGGGCGCGCGGGGAGGGCGGCGCGCGGGGAGGGCGGGGCGCGCGGGCGCGGCGGGAGCTGGCGGGCGGGAATGGACTGGCGGGAGCGGGGAGGGCCCGCGGGAGGTAGAAAGCGGGAAACTCTCCGGGTTCCGCAGAGAGCCAGCCGCAGAGGGCGTTCTCGGAGAAGGGTGTGTGCGTGGGAACGCCGAAGGGACGGGGCCCGGGGTCCGAAGTTCCGAGGAGGCGGCGGCTTCGGGCGGGTCGAGGGCGACCGAGGAGAGGGGCGTCGGGGATGCGACCGCAACCTGCACTGCAGTGCTGCTGCTGGTTGCTGCTGCTGCAGCTGATGCCGTGTCATCAGGCCGATAGTAGGCTGCTGGCGAAATCAGATTCGACCATGGCGAAGAGCTGCAGACACTGGCTCACGTCGGCGAAGGCATGATTTCTTCGATGCGTTCATGGGTTAAGATCGCGAAAAGTTTTATTGCCTCGTCCAAATCACACAACGCCTCGTCCAAGACACACAACGCCTCGTCCAAGACGTACAACGCGAACTTAAAAAGTCGCATCAGCAGTGCGCTCATTCCAAAAACGAAGCTCAAACAGCAAATGATAAGAGGTCTTGAGACTCAAGGCAGCTCTCTCGGATGCTGAGAAAATTGGACGACGCGTTCTTTGTCAGGAGCAAGACAAGAATTGCCAACAATGTTCCTCTCTTTTGAGCATGAAAGAGCGTGAAGGAGGCCGACTCTTCGAGTTGGAAGAACGTACGGAAAAAGCCTGTGGAAGGCGAAGGATGAGTATGAAATGAAGCATATCCGCTGCGAGCGGACGATTCGCAATTGGTTTGCCGCAGAACCATTGTTGTACAAACGTAAAGTCGTCGTCAAACAGAAGACATCCGCAAATGCAGAGGATCACAAACGCAAGCGTCTCCAATTTGCACACAGGCTGCAAACTTGGACGGAAAATGACTCATACTTTACGATATTCATCGATGAAATGCCTTTCTACTCGACGATGTCGTCCACAAAGAGACGATCACCATCAGGAACGCGGGCGGCTGTTCTTGTGCCTCCTGAAAGCACCTTATCACATCGTTTGCAGGCCGCAATGGCAGTGCATAGTGATATCGGACTGATCTACGGAGCGACCTTCCCTCCGGTCAAACAATCTCGGCTCTGGACGGCGCAGTACAGCACAAATGAGTTCAAGGAAATTTCTGAAGGGTCTATTCCGCTCTCTCATGACTGGTACAGACCCCCACAGCAAGGTTAGGTACGCGGAGAAGTTTAGGAACAAGCGAATAATACTCGTTTGGGACAATGCACCGGATTTGGGATCTCAACGTAGAGCCGAAAGTGCGGAACATGGACTGCCCGAAGACGTCAAACCTGAAAACTTTGACGAGTTTGTTTCCTTCGCGCGCGAGCGCAGAGCGACTGTTCGGGTCGAGTATGCCGCACCAATTTCGCCTCACTTGAACTTGTATGAGTATTACAACCGCGTGCTCCGAAGTCTCGCCAATACAAAGCGCAACCGACGTGAAGTGCGAAGTGCTCTTCTAATAATGCCAGTACGTGGTCAAGTCATCTCTAACCGGATCGATGTGTTGAAAAACATTGTTGAAGAGTGCATGGAAACTCTGAAGCATGAGCATGGTCCGCTGCAAACAGAAAAATCTAGCAGGGGCATGTCAAGAACGATTCAGAAGGTCATAGATATGGACGGGTTTCTAGATTGATATTGGGTAAACTCATTGAAATAAGCGAAGCTACACAAGTGTTATTTCTCCTTTGCGCTGCTTCTTTTTGGGATGATAGGCTTTCTTCATAAAGCAGCGGTAGCATCTGGAGCTAAGCGCTCTCTTCTTCCGGTGTGCGTCATCCAGGGACATACTACAATTGTCTTACCGTAAATGAGTTTCGCACATAGTTCTTCAGCGAATGTTGAATTCAGGATGCAAAATCGGATAAAACGCCTCATAATTGCCCGGAATTTTTACACTGTTTCCGGCGGTTTGCAATGGAGCTCCTGTTGTTCCAGCAACAGACGCAGTCAACGCTTGTTGCGCATGCCATTGTCAAGCTCGTAAGTTTCTTGGCATGGAGTCAAATCAAAGACAACGTGAAATTGATGCAGCAGAATCCTGATATTTGTTTCGCGCTAATTTAGCTTAGCTTACTTATTTATGGGTCGACGGGCGGCGGAGGACGGGGCGTCGTGGGCGGCTGCGGAGGCCGCCACTGCCGATTTCGAGCGTCGACAGGTGCAGCGTGTTGATGCTCTCGCACATCGAAACCATGACCCACACGAGTGTTGCTGCTGCTGCTGCTGCTGCTGCTGCCGTTCGCATTACGCAAAGCAAGCTGTAGAGCCTCGACAACGTGGTCGCGCTGTTGCCGAGAGCGCGCGCTGACAAGGAGATCGCGCGATGTCGTGCAGATCGTAAAGAAGAAAAATTCAGCGTCACTGGCTTCTTCCGATGATGTCGCACCACTCGTTGACTCTGACGCAGATCGGCGGCGCGGCACAAGAGACTTGGGCTGAGGCGAGGTGAGACGCGAATATACGCTGTTCGATCGCCTCTCCGTGCCTTGGCGGCCCCTAGTGATGCTATTCACCTCCTTCCAAGGAACCCTGTTCGTTTGGCCGTGCTTCGAGGTCCAAAACAGCGCAAAAGCGTCCGCTGAAAGCCTGCAGTGGTGCGGGCGCCCGATTCGCCCATGCTTATCAACGTTGGCCCCAAAGCGCAAAAATTCTTCGAGCAGCGGGCTCGTACTCACCGTTTTCGATTCCCGAACCGCTGGACGCTGCTCGTAATAGTGCTGATTCACTCGGTCTTGACGCTGCTGTGGCTGGCTCTGCGACCGACTCTGGCGCTGCCGCTCATGCGAAGACGCCGAAGTGCTATTCTGAAGATTTGACGGAGCAGCCTCGAGGCGAGCAGAGGTTCGAGACTCGCACCGTGTCATCGGGTCCCCTACAGCGCGCCTTGATTGCATCTCATTTCGATTGTGATCCATCTCACTTCTATCGTGATGCTGGTATTTCTTTGGAGCTGGACCAAGGACAAATTCCTCATCGCTGTCGCTACCCACACTCTCGCTGGAGATCTTGCCGCCCTCTTGTTGCTCTCGCCTCTTTGCTGCGGTTTGCTGCTGCGCAAGGCTGTCCTTGCATTCCTCTTCATCTGCCATGTCCTGGCGCTGCTCTGCGTCATCGCATACATGAGCAAACTCAATGAGAGCTTCTGCTGCGAGCTGAGCTGCAGCACAAGACTCTAATACGGGTTCTGGGCCGCGAAGGTGCCGCGGAGAGTCATTGACCAAAGCATCGCTTCCAAAGCGAATTTCATCCTTGAGTGGGTCGGCAAAGTCATTGTCACTGGACATGGCCGCTTTTTCCTCAACCTGCACTTCTTCTGGTGACGACTGCTTGATATCGGTCGTCGCTGGCTCATGAAATGTTGGCGAAGGAGTGCGAGAGCGCTCCATGGTTTTATCATCCGACATGAGGTCCTGCGAAGCAACAGAATCCGCTTTGGACGGTTTCGGCAGCGGAGGGGGCGACGGAAATGAGCTCTCCTCGCTCACGACGCTGTCTGGGCTTTCGAGGACGTCCAGGCTTGCTGGCACGCCTTCATCATCCACACTAGGGCTTTCAAGCCCTGCTGGACTTGGCGTCGCCGTGGAATTCTGATCCATGAGCCCACTTTCAAGGCTGCAGACGCACGCACCAAAGTTATACGGAGGCAATCCCGGAGGAGAAGGCATTGTGCTCAGAGGACTTGCGTGCGAACCCTCCGGTGACATCTTTAGCGACAGTTGACCTTCGACATCAAGTTCCTCGAGACAAATCTGAATCTCTGGCACGGGTTCGGCATCAAAGTCGCAGGACTCGGTGCGCGATCGCACACGTGACCGCGGAGAGGCTTTCCGCTGCTGTTCGACTTGTCGTTGCTGTTGTTGTTGTTGTTGCTGCTGCTGCTGCTGCTGACGGAAAAGACGCTCGTGTACTGTAGTGGGCGACCTTGACAGCTTTCGAGCCGCAAGGGCCTTGCTTTTGCGGCTAATTGCTGGCATGAACGTACATCCTGCAGTAACAAGGGCTTCCATTTCTTGATGGCGTTTTTCGGCACGCTCAGGAAGGTAAGAAGGCGTGTAGAGCGGTTGCCGAGGTGGCGCCTCCTCCGCGGCGTTACGTCGGCCGGAGCTGTCGGCGCTCCGACTACGTCTCCTGTGCGTTTTTTGATATTCCTGAAACAACTTGAACTCAATTTCTTCACGTGCCGCGCGCGATTCAAGCATACGTCTCTCTTGGGAATTTCGACGTCGCTCAGCTTGCTTGAAAAGACGC
Source organism: Aurantiochytrium sp. KH105 (assembly GCA_003116975.1). Classification (NCBI taxonomy): domain Eukaryota; class Bigyra; order Thraustochytrida; family Thraustochytriidae; genus Aurantiochytrium; species Aurantiochytrium sp. KH105. The sequence continues at coordinate 110,759 of BGKB01000146.1, forward strand.
TCGTACACATCGGGCGCCGGGGCGCGACCTCGTGAGATCCTCTCGTCCTGCATATGGCGTGAAGGCTCCCGAGCATGGTCCGACTTGCGTCCACGTCGCGCAGTCAATCCTTCATCTTTAGTCTTTTGCTGTTCTTGTTGGGTCTGCTGCTGCTGCTGCTGCTGTCGCTGCTGCCCAAGGCTCTCGCGTTGTGTTCGTGTTGTCACGCGATGCAGCTTTGGCTGAAAGGTGCAGTCTTTCAATAAGTACTCCTTTTGCAGGTTTTCGTACAAATCAGCGCGTTTCTGCTCGTAGAGTCTACTGACCTCACGCAAGCGCTGTGCCACATCGCGGTCGCGCTTTCCGGAGCGCTCGATCAAGTCCATCGTTTTTGCGTGTTCGCTTCAATTTGCTTGAATTTTGCTTTGCAGCAACGCTCTTCGCCACCCCGCGCAGCGCAGAGCTGGCTCTGCACTGCACTGCGCTGAGCCCGTCTCGTCTCGTATCAGCTCGACTCGACTCGACTCGACTCCACTCCACTCGATTCCAAGGTTTGCCAGCGGAGACCCGCTCTCCGCGTCGGCCTCCGCGAGCGAGGGTTTACGCTCTCGTCGTGGACTGATCAATTTCCTTTGCCGAGGTCGAGACTTCCAGGCCGGACCGTGTCTTTTGGACTCAACTAGAGTTCCTCGGTTCTTTCACGCCTTGCTGCTGCGTCACGGACAATGAATAAATGTTCTTGTGCAAGCAGTAGGAGAACTCTTGCTTATTCTGGTGCGTCTTGACGATATCACGAATTCTTTATCCTCACCTTCGCCCTTCTTCTCTCGGCTCCTTGTCCCTCTGCTCTTTTCAATTGGCCTCGCCTCTGTCCTTGCCTGCGATGGAGTCCACTTTGTTCATTCAGGACCCGAGCGCCGCCGCGCCTCCGCGTCGGACCTTCCAACTCCTCCCCTTTTCCGCTTCCTCTCGCGACGCGACCTTGCTCGCGCTCACTCTCCGCGGCCCCGTCGTCCCTCCATCGCCGGCCGTGCTCGCCGGCCGTGCTCTCCCTCCTCGCGGCGCTCTCAAGCCGGCCGGCGCGCTGCAGCTCTTTCTTCACACGTTCGCATGGTTGGTAGCTGCACTCGAACTATCCGTTGACGGTCCCACCCCGCCCTTCCAGACCCTCTGCGTCTCCTGGACCCTCTGTAACCTCCAGCTCCCCGGAACGCCCCCGGCCGCGCCCGGAACGCCCGCGGCACCGCCCGGGAACCTGCGCAACCATTTCCCCCAGGGCGCGTTTCGCCGCCAGGGGCAGGCGGCGCTGCGGGCGCGCGGGCGCGTTTGCTGGACTTGCGGGGCGCGTTTGGCGGACTTGCGGTGGCGCGGATAGGCGACTTGCGGCGCGCGGATAGGCGACTTGCGCGCGATGCGTGGTCGCGGGGCGGGCAGGCGCTTCAGCGGCGGCAGCACGGCGCAGTTCGCGATCGAGACGGCGCGCGGGAAGGGCACGGAGAGCGCAGCAGCGGAGAGCAAGATGAAGTACCTCGCGGCGTACCTGCTCCTGTCCCTCGCGGGCGAGGAGGCCCCCTCCAAGGAGGCCGTGAGCTCGCTGCTCTCGGAGCAGGGCGTCGAGGTCGACGCCGGCGAGCTCGACACCCTCTTCGGCAAGCTCGAGGGCAAGTCCGTCAAGGAGCTCATCGCCGAGGGCAAGGAGAAGCTCCTGTCCATCGGCGGCGGCGGCGGCGGCGGCGCTGGCGCTGCTGCCGGCGGCGCTGGCGGCGAGGCCGAGGAGGAGGCCGAGGAAGAGGAGGAGGAGGAGGAGGTCGACGTCGGCGGCGGCGACCTCTTCGGCGGTGACGGTGGTGGCTACTAAGCAACAACGAATATTACCCAGATACCCCTGCTTTATGATGGTTGTTCGATCGATACGAAGTGTTGATCTCTGCACACGACAGGTGCCTTGAGGAAAAGTGGATGGCTCCTGCTCTTGAGGGCACAACGGTTGTCTCACGCTGCGTGAAAAAAAGGTCATTCGAGCTTACCTTTTCCCCGGGTCGGGCTCAATGCTTCATTTGACTTGTTCCAGTTCCCGGATATATACAATGACTCGCGCTCTGTCATGTCGCTCTTGACTGACCTGACAGGGACAACACAATCATTCGCCATGCTGGCCATGTAAATCTCTTGTGTGCATCAAACTTCTCCTTTTACTTCAGATCTACAATGACTCGCGCTCTGTCATGTCACCCTTAACCGACCTGACAGGGACAACACAATTACTCACAATGCCTGCCATGTAAACCTCTTTCTTCTTGTGTGCATCAAACTTCTTCTTTTACAACCTATCTTGTTGGTCATCCTTCCATCAAAGAGAGTCTTTCTTTTTTGCTGCTGTGCGCGGCACAAGCTTGCGCTCCGTGCGCTCCGTTGCGCCACCATCCCACCGCATTACAAGGCAGCTCACCGCCACCGCAGCCGACAAAATCTGAATGACAAATACATGTGCCGGATCCAAAAGGAGCGCAGCGGCAGCCAACGCACCAAGCACAGCGCGGAACATCGAGCTCTCCGGGAAAACATGCACAGCAGATCGCACTCTCTGGTGTAGCTCGCACACCAGCGAGCTTCCGTCCGCGCTCGTCGATGACGCCGTTTCGATAAGAGGAACTGCGTCCGGCGAGAGCTCACGCGACAACCCTTCGTCGTGCAAGTCATCCACTTGAACGGCGTCACCATCGCCAAAGTTGACCATGCGAAATGATGATTCTCGGATGTAGGTCGAGTCATCGAATTCCAATGCGCCATCGGCCCGCTCGGACCCGCTAACAAAACAGTATCCTGCTCCAGTCGTCGTGGTCTGCTTTCGTTTTGCGCTCTTTTTCTTGCCTCGTTTGTGACTCTTGCTCGTTGACGACGTTTCACCATCACTGGAATATTTGCCTGCGCCATCCTGCTCGCTCTCGGTCTGAGTGGAAAAGTCAAAGGTCTCACCTGCTTCCTCGGCGGGAGTTGGGGGTGGAGATGTAGGCACGCGCACATACTTGTACTGCGAATCGAGAACCTTTTCAGGAGCAGCATACGTTGGGAAAAAGAGGAGCGAATAGAGATGCACTGTGACAGGAAAGAGCATCGCGATGGTCGCGGTGAACAGAAAGGTGGCCCACGGCGTCAGGCGAGGGTCTTCAGCCGCGCGCAAGCTCTCAAGCGAAATTTGCTCGGGTAAAACGTCGTCAAGAACGGCGTGATACACGCCACGAGCCTGCTGCATCGTCTCAACGGGAAAATGGTCTCCAAAACCAAGCTCAGGCCGAAAGAGAAGCATGGCGCAATACGCGGCAGGGCAGGCACTCACTACAACGGCAGGAACGTATGCGAGAGAAAAGAGCGCCTGCAAATGTTGTGCGTTCACAAGGCCCTCATACTTGTGCAACTCGCGGGCGCTTCCTAAATTGGCGAGGAGGAGTATCGCAGTGTATCCCACGAACCAAAGCAAGGCGACCGCGAGCCACTCGCCGCCCACAGGGAGCCATCGGTTTCCGTAGTAGATTTTAGCCGTCAAAATGCTCGCACCCAAAAGCTGTGGGGCCCAGCCCACGATCATGCGTGACCAGCGAAAGAAGATTTGAGCGAAAAGCAGCATAAGCCCAGCGAGACCCGCACCGCTTAAAAAGGAAACACACATAACGCGTAAATCGAGCGGGCGTACAGCAGCGGGACTCACGAGCGCAGCCCCAACAGCTGCCAGAGCGGCTATTAGGATGGCGACTTCTTTTGCTGGCATTCCTGCCATTGCCAAAACGAGGAGGACCATGCTAGCAAACATGCCTGGTAAGACACACACGACATATTTACGTGCCATCACGTCAACCCAAAAGTCTCCAAAGTCGCCGCCAGGTGGACCAAGAGCCTTGGCCTCCTCCTTGCTGTAGCCAACGCGGGGAATGCGCTTGCCTTTTAGGCCAGGCGAGTGGAGCACTGCTGCGGGCTCACCCTCGAGAGCCTCGACGACATGATTCGCAAGGCGTTTCACTACCTCATTGCACCAGAGAATTGCAAGGTGATCCGTGGACAGCTTGACGTCCGGAAGCGCGCTCGTCAACGTCGAGGCGCTCCGCGGATATTGCTTCTTGTCCAATTGCGCCAGACCTCCGGGCATGAGGGCATCGCGGTAGCCTCCGGCTAGTGACAAGTAGACGCGCGAGTCATCTTGCGTAAAACTTAGGCCGCTGTACAGATCCCACATCATCATATCCACACCCACTACTGGTTCTCGGTGCGGCGTACTCAACGTGTAAAGGGCGATGAGGCGAACGGCGACCTCCTGCTTCACGAGAGCCTCCTCATTCTGATTAGCCTCAGAATTCACCTCCCTTTCAATGTCTCCTGAGGCCTTGGCGTCGAGGTTTTCCGACTCTGTGGCATTGGGCTCGTCCGAAACTTCGACAGCGGTGCTTTCCAGATTTTTGGCATCGAGCGTTTTCCCTGATTCGTCAGCATTGGGCACTTCGCCTCGATCATTTGTATCGAGGCCTTCCGAGACGTTCTCGATGATGATCTCCTCCGAATCTTTGACAACAACGGGGTCTGCGTTCGCCTTGGCTAAAGTGCCATCCCTCGCTTCTGCGTCCGCTGCATTATCCTGCTGGGCTGCTTGTGTGTCCATTAAAGTATGAGGAAAAACAGAATCTGAATCACCCGCCTCTATTACCTTGTCTGCTGAGGCATGCGCCAAAGACGAGGCGTTATCTGGCGTAATGATCCGTAAAAGAGCAGGATCAGCATCATCGGCAGCGGCCAGGACCATGCGCGACACAACTCCTCCCATGGAGTGCGCAAAGAGTACGACTTCGGGCTGGTTATGAGCTTCGCCAATGACGCGCAGTGCATCTTTGAGAAACTCAGCCTGGTCCTCGAGAAAGAGGCCGCTGAGCGCACTAGGCTCCTCCGCAAAGTCGAGCGTGTAAATGGCGATGGCAGTGCGCGCTTGGCCTCGTCCCTGGAGCGCATCCATGACTTCCTTGCCGATGGAACGCACTTGGCCGCCGGACCCTGCGCTCCCTGGAACAAAGACGAGAACCTTTGGTGGTCTTTCGTCGCGCTCTGTCTCATTGAGCTCCTTGTGCGCGTACTGCATCAAGCGATATTTGAAGGCGAGCCGAGACTGGTTCACCATGGGTACGGTGTAGTAGTTTGGCCACATGTACGTCATTGTGCACGCATTCTCCTTTGCAGGGACTTTGACGGCCAGGTGAACGCCACCGAGGAGTATGCCAGCCAAACAGGCCGCGCACACGCTCCAAACCGTCGCCAGGAGCGCAAGGCGCCACCTGGACACGTTCGCGCTCATGATCTATGTCAATCGTTGTGCGGTTTTGTTCAGACTCACGCTCACGCTTGCGCGCCGCGCGCGGGCGCTGCCAATTGGATGAGTGAAGACTGGGAGCTGCTGCGAGTCCTTGAGCCCGCCGGCCAAGGCGAGCAGACAGTTTATGGGGCTGGAGTGGACTCGTGAGCTGGCATTCATTTTCTCTTGCGCAAATTATTGTTAACATGAATGTAAACATCAGACGGGGTTTCGATGTGATTATCATTTTCCGTTCAACTGCACTAGGAGGCAGATTGGTTCTGGACCGAACGACAAGGTGTCAAATGAATATCATATTTATAAATCTTTAGAATTGACACCTCGTTTCTTGAAAAAGGTAACATGAAAAGACAACGATTTGCAGCTCTACATTTCCTCATGAGAAATCAGTATACATGCGCAATTCGCGCTCGTGAGCCGGAAAGCGGCACCCACCAACGAGAAAGCTGGTCAGATTATACTATGATGAGGCGGCTTTGCGAGGGTCTGATGATCTTGTTCAAGCCCGAGGACATGGTGAGGGCAAAGGCAGGGGCAGGGTCATGCGAGGACACGACGATCTCATTGGCATCCATCACAGTTGGCCCTAAATTTATGCGCGTCACATTACTTCGTCCTCACGTTTGCAAGCTTCGCCTTGACATACTTTTGCTAAGTCAATTGAGATGTTTGTTGGTCTAGATCCATTGTGCAAAGCGTTAAAGGTATCAGAATCTGCTTTAGGCTTTTGTCAGAGTCTGCGGGCGTAAGAAGTTGTATTTCATTAGCAAATCCGGCGTGCATGCCAGTGCGACCCTTTCTTACAGTTGAACTGTTCTCAATGGGTTGTTCTAGCACCTAATTTATCTCCTGCCACCTCTGCTACCTTTACGGCTGGTCTGCTTGCTATCGCGTCTTGTGCTGGGTACTGAGCTGCCCAAAGAACGATGAGCTTGATGGTTTTCTTCAAAGGAAGACACAAAGGAGCTAGGCATTCCTCTCGACCTCTGTGCGCCTCGCGTCTTGCTCTATCTTGTTCAACGAGGTGTCGAGGAGCTCCTTGATGTGCTTTTCACGGATGGAAACTTGCGCACAAGCCCCTTCGTTTATTAGCTGGACAGCTTCTCTAGGTCGCACGCGTTTGTCGTGGAGTCTGTGCAAGTCTCAAACTAGATTGAATCTTTTCCGAAGATGGCCGTGTCTGTGACTGGCATATTTGACCGTTTCAAAGGCGTGTGGTTTTCGGGCCACTTCGTGCGATCTACTTGAACAACTTCAAAGTCTAACCTCAACTCCGATTGTTATTGATCTTGTACTCACGCGTGTTGACCTGCCGCCATGAACTTCTGTATGAGATCAAGACAACGCGATCTGCACGCGGGAAGGCTGCCGAATCCTTGGCTTCTTCAGCGATCTGCCAAGAAGAAAAAAGAAAAAAGAAAAAGAACGATAGCAGGCAAGGTGGTCTTTTTCTGACGGTCTTCTTCTTACACGGTCACCTCTCACATGCAGCTGCTATTGCTGCGCGCGCACATACACAAAGAGAAAGAAGGAGTCGAAAATCGCTGTTGCTCATCGGTGAATGTGTGCGGCGACGGCTTAGTGCCGGAGCCGATTGCTAGTCAGCTAGCTTCCTCGGCAGAGGCTGTCAAACGAAAGAACTTTGCAATCAAAAACCGTAGACCGTCGACACTCCATAGCTAACAATTGTTCAAAGGGAGAGGGAGGAAGGGAAGGAGGGCACCAGAGCTTTTCTAGTTCCTCAAGTTAGCTCACTCACGCAATGAACGGCCGGCCACCTCGACACTACTGGAACAGATGCTAATGCCGCTGCAACTAACAGCAACCGTAGCACTGTTTGAGGAGCCCGCACAGTGGCAAGGCCGGCACAGGGCCGCTCCGGCCACCTACATGATCTCGCGCTGACACCTCTCCCCCGCGCCGCCATTCCCTTGCTCGCGAGTCACGTGACTGGCAAGCGAGACAGGTCTCCTCCACCAGGTTAGCCAATACTCTAGGTCTACCGCTTCTGAATCGCGGGTATCGCGGGCCGAGCGCGGCCGAACGCGGCGACGATGTCGCCGTGACCCCGGGCCGTCCGAAGGGGTCATATACGAGGAGGAGCGAGGTGGCGGTGGCCGATGCCGAGACCGATCAGCACCAGTGACACGCGACGCAGGTCGAGCGCCACCTCTTATCTCCGTAGTGGCTACTTCCTCCCCACAAAACACGCTTCCACGCAGCCGCGAGCCCCCGCACTGCGCGCGGCTGCTTCGTCGCGACGTCTCGACTCCTGGCCTCCCCAGCTCCCCTCGCCGCACGCATGACGGTGCGCTCGGGGCTCCAGCGCAGAAGCGAATTCGCAAGGCTTTCTCCAGCGCCGAGGCCCGCCGCGGTGGCGGGGATCGCGACGATGGTTGTCGGCAGCGTCGCGCGCCGCGGCCTTCCCTCTAGGCCCCGGCTAGCGACTGCTACCCTTCCAGCTGCAGAGAGCACAGCGCCGCTTGTGCCTCCTGCACGCGCTGTGCATCTCGTCACGGGCCGAGGGTTCTTGCACGCACTGGCAGGCAGACCCGCGAGCGAGGCGCCTCGCGCGCTGCCTACCTGCGTGCGCTGCGCTGCTGCCCGCCTGCGCCGCGGCGCAGACGCGGAACGGAGCTCGTCGAGAGTGAGCGAAGCGGCGGCAACGGAAATCTGCCGGCAGAAGGCAGGCAAAGCGCGGGCAAAAACCCTTGGAGCAGGCAGGCCGAAGGCGAGCTGACCGCGCCGCGGGTACGGCTTGCGTCGGGAGACCGGGGCGTTGGCGGCGGCAGCGGAGGAGCGGCAGCGACGGCGACGGTAAGGACGACGACGAGGAGGGCGGGTGAAGATCGGGTGCACGCTCGACAGTCGCGACTGACCGACTTCTTCTTCTTCTTCTTCGCCTCCCCGTGCTTCTAAACGCGTCCTGTGCAGACGCAGACGCGAGACGCTGCAGCCCTAGCCCTCGCGCCCAGGCGGACCTTGTTGAAGAAACAGACGGCGATCATGGTCAAGGTGAAAGTGCTGGCCGTTGCTCTCGTGGCTGCCGCAATTCTGCCCGAAACACAAGGCCTTTGCAAGGGGAAGAAATGCGGCTTCATCGCCGAAGCAAATTGCCAGGGCTACGCCTCTCTCGAGGAGGCCGAAGCATTATGCGCGGAAAGCCATGGCACGCTCTGCTCGCTCTCAGACCTCAAAAGGCGAAAAATTGTGCGTAAAGAGGCACGGGAGTTTTCCTGCATTGACGAAGACGATGTCGACGTGTGGCCAGAGTACTTTTGGACTTCGAGCACATGCAAGCGCCGCGGCGTCGCTGGACGCAAGATCTTTCGCCACGAGAGGAAAAAGGTCTCGTGCGAGACCGATGCGGAGGCCACTCTAGGTATCGCTTGCTGTGGCGCCAAAGGCGAGCTTCAAGACAGCACCGAAGATGCGGAGGAGGAGGGCTCTGACGGAGAGGACGACGATTCGGATGGGGAAGAAGTCTCTGATGATGAAACGCAATGCGCAGCCAAAGCGAAGGATGTGGCCGCCTGTCAAGCCGAACCACGATGTGTCTTTTACTTTGCCAAATCCACCACGGACAATCTTCCATACGGATGCCACGCGGCCCAAACCTTTTGCGATTTTGAAACAGAGGCGCAATGTGCCTCGCGCTGTAACAATTGGCGATGCGAATGGTCCAAGAACAGTTGTCAGCAGAGACAAAACAGGTCGTATCCTGCCTTGACGTTCGATGCCGATCTCGATGATGCCGAAAACACGCGATGCGCTGTTTTGGGCGTTGGCGAAAATACGCGCGAAGCTGGCGAGGCCTGCGAGACTAATTCGGGGTGCAAGTGGATGTGTGATCGCTGCCGCGCACGGCCGCGCGCCAACTCGACGAGCACGAGAAAACCTCATATCATCCTAAGTCTTGCTGACGATCTTGGATGGAACGACATTGGCTACCAAAACAGTGCGATTGAGACGCCTACGCTTAATGGGCTTGCTGCAGATGGCATCAAGCTGACCCGTCATTACCAGTACCGTTTTTGTTCGCCGTCTCGCTCCATGCTCTTGACGGGAATGTTTGCTTGGCGATACGGCCAGCAAACCGATATGAACATGAACCCATTCACTTCGCTCCGATGTGGCATGCAACCGGAAATGACAATGCTTCCAGAGCTCCTCAAGACAGCAGGATACGCGACTCATATGGTTGGCAAATGGCATCTCGGGCACTATCAGACTCGATTCATTCCAACAGAGCGCGGCTTTGATTCCTTTGTAGGCTACTTTGGGGGTGTGCAATCCATGACAGTCGATGGCAAGGAGATTTTCTCGTCGAACCGTTGCTCGTGTCCAGGCGAAGACAAACTTCGAACGTGTGAATGGGCCAAGTTCACGAATTGCGCCACCGCCCGCGAACTTTTCAATGCCACAGCGGGCCAAGAGGTCACGCAGGTCCCGCGCGAGGCATACATTGATACCATCGACTACGCAGACTTGCTTTTTGCCGACGAGGCCGCCCGCATTATCAAAAATCACGATCTCAACGCTGGTCCGATGTTTCTCTTCACGTCGTGGGACTCGCCGCACAATCCGCACGAAGCCCCAGAACGTTTCATGGCCTCAAGCAAGATCGGCAATAGCACGTGTGCCTTGCGTACGCGACGCAAGCTCGCCGGCATGGTCAATGCGCTCGACACCGTCAATAAGGTCGTCTTGGACGCACTTGAGGCACGAGGCATGTGGGATGACACCCTTTTTATTTTCGCTAGCGACAATGGCGGCAACAATGAGGGCAAGGGCACCGACTACTGCCCCGCGAGGTACGTGGACCAAAAGATTGGTAGCAATTACCCACTCCGCGGACAAAAGTTCACCTTTTGGGAAGGCGGCGTGCGCACCCATGCCTTTATGGCTGGAGGCGCGAATGTTCTTCCGCAGTCTGTGCGAGGAACGTCGTACGATGGCCTTATCTCGTCAACGGATTGGTTTAAGACCATTCTCGACGCGGCTGGCCTTTCGCCGGTGCGTGAGCAGGATGGCCTCGATAGCAAAAGTCATTGGGCAGCATTTACGTCTGGTGGGACCAATGCGCGTCACGATCTGCCCCTGCAAGTATGGGGGGATCGGGAGCGCTTTGTTTTCTATGCTCAAGTGGACGGCAGTCTTCTCAAGTTCTTGCGCGGCTATCCTGGTTACTTGAATGGTATTGAATGGAAGCGGCTTTCCAAGGAGGCGCGTCGCGAGGACACGTGGGACTTTATTCATCTTCCCGAGGAACTCGATCTCGACGCGCATCCCGAGGCCGTCGCTTTAGGTGCGGCCCCGGCATTTCTCTGCGAGGAGACACCGTGCGTTTTCAATCTTACTGCAGATCCGAGCGAGATCGTCAATCTCGGCGATGATGCCGGTCTTGTGTCGATGATGGAGTCTCTGCTAGAACCCTATGTCGAGACAGAGCTCGCGTTCCAGCGTTCGGGGCTCTGCAGCATCAACGGAAAGTACCTGCTCTTTGACACACGAGCCATAACGCAGGCGCGTCAATGCGGTTGCTTTGCGCCTTGGCTTACGCGGGACCCCAACGCGGACCCCGAGTTTCTGCCCTGCCCGGCCTTTTCGCCTCTTTGAACCCATTTCTTTGATAGACTCGGACCACTCTTTCTTTGCCCCTGACCCCTTTGAATGAATTCATTGATCTCGTATACTCGTATACTTTTACATTTGCATTGTTTAGCCTATTAGCCAGGTAGGCCCCGCCTCGGATCGCGTGGGCGCTCGTATGTATAGTTCGCGTCCACTTCATGTTGCTCTCGGTGAGGGGTTTCGCTGGTTGCCGTTGATGCTAGGTCGGATTTTCGCACACCGCGCCCATCGTGGTGGAGCGGGCGATGCGAGCGTCAGCCGCTCAGCGGGCGCGTTCGGCGGCGCGGCCGACTTCCCGCATCGAACCCGTCCCTGCGCAACCCCAAATCTGCGCAACCCCAATCGGGCCCTGCGCGCGTTGAAGTTGAGAGCGGCATGGGGGCGACCGGTGCAACGCTGGCAGGCGGCGAGAAGGTCGCCGCGCGGGGGACGGGCGCGCTTACGCCTCCGCTGGTCGCCCCGCGACGTGTGCCTCCGCGCGAGATCGCGCTTTTCACGGCGCGCTGCGCTGCGCTGCCGCCGGGACGCACGCCGCCTTGGGCCCCTTTTTTCTTTTTCTTTTTACACCCCACACGCTCGTTCATTCGTTCGTTCATCTCCGAACATCTCGTTCTTCTCCAAACATCGACGAACCCAGCCCTCCTCGCGCCGCTGCCGCCGGCAGCCCCGCGCAGCTGCTGCTGCAGCTGCAGCTCGCCGCGCTGCTGCTACGGCCCTCCACATGCTCATGCTCGCGCGACAAGTCAAAGACGCCGCCGGCGCACGGTGCGCCGTCGTTCTTCCCTTCTTTCTTTCTTTTTCTTTTTTCTCTCCTTCTTCCCTTCTTTCCTTCTTTCCTTCTTTCTTTCTTTCTTTCTTTCTTTCTTTCTTTCTTTCTTTCTTTCTTTCTTTCTTTCTTTCTTTCTTTCTTTCTTTCTTTCTTTCTTTCTTTCTTTCTTTCTTTCTTTCTTTCTTTCTTTCTTTCTTTCCTCGGGAAGCTCCGCGACCGCCGTCGCCGACTCTTCGCGCCGAAAGAAGGAAAGAAGGGAAGAAGGAAAGAAAGAAAGAGGAGAGTCGCGGCGGCGGAGGCGCTTCGCATGAGGACAAACTCGCAAGCGAGAAACCCGCAAGCGACAAACTCGCAACGCAGCGCGACGGCGAGAAGAGCAGGAGCAGGGGCTGCAGCAGGAGCGCAAGCGGGACTGCGAAGGGGACGTCGACGGGACCATGCCGGCGCGCACGGGGCCCGAGGAGATGCTGGGCCAGGAGCGAGGCCTGAAGATGCCGCTGCGGAGAGAGGCGAGGCCCAGCGCTGGGGCGTGCGCGTGCGTGGCGGCGGTGCTGGCCGTGTTTGCGGTCATCTCGACGTCCATGGTCGTGGGTAGCACAGAGTATGCGACGTACTCGATGGGGCCTTTTGCCGTATCGAACGTGCGTTTGGCCACGGTCTCGCACACCGGAACGGTGCTCGTGGCCAGCGGTATGTCCACCTTTGGGTCGGTGGACGACACCGCCTGCCTCGATGAAACGATCAGCACGAACATCACCGGCACAACAACCAGCATTACCAGCAACAACTTTCAAGACTGGGGATACCCGTACGGGTTCTGCGACGAGCCCGAGGGCAGCGCGGGTATTCCCATGCAGGCCCGCGCCCTGCAGGCCTTTATCATCATTCTCGCTCTCTGTGCCATCGTCTGCACAAGCCTCCTCTGTGGCACGTGTGCTTTTAAGCGCCGCTCGCGGCCTTTTTCGCTTGCGGCAATTTTTGCCTGGAGCGGGGCTGTTGCGGGAGTCTTGGCAATCGCGCAAATCGCGTCCTGGAAGTACTCGCGTGATCTCCGCGCCGGTATCGCGTACATGCCTGTGCGCATTGGTTCCTCCATGTACGGTCTTCAGGTCGAGACAGAGCTCTCGTATGGTTCGGGCTTTGTTGGTCTCACGTCGTCCACCCTCGTCATCATTGTCGCTGCTTTGTACAGCATGCACGCGCGCAATGAGATTCGCAGGCAGCTTGCCGACGAGGAAGATGCCCTTCCACCGCGGGTTCCTGGCGGTAGCCCAGCAGAATACAACATCGATGTTGGCAACTACAAGGAGGAATTCTCGGCGGATGAGCTTGCAATGGGAAAGAACGCCAAGCGCGGGGAAGTTGACCACACCACTGTCGTCCTTTCCGCAGTCTAATTCACGCAGGTGCGTGCCCAGTCTAGTCTGTCGTGGCAAAAGAGCTCAGTTTTATTGATGCTGGCTGCTCTACAATGCCTGTGCAGGTTTTTTATTTTCTCTCCTCTGCAAATATCGCCCATTCGCTCGCTCGCTCGCTCGCTTGCTTGCTTGCTTGCTTGCTTGCTTGCTTGCTTGCTTGCTTGCTTGCTTGCTTGCTTGCTTGCTTGCTTGCTTGCTTGCTTGGCTTTAATCAATATGTAAAGTTTTACCACCATACACAACGAATTATTCTTTGCTTCACGGCTACTAACAGTAGGCCTAAAGCCTCCTGCTGTCGTGTCTATTTGTCGAAATCCACTGTGTTCCCTCAGACAAAAGACCCTCTGGGTCGTTCGAGCTTCTTCGCGGAGTCCCGGTCCCCCCCCCACCTTGTCAACTTCCGTTTATCGGGGACAAGTACTAAATGAGGCCTTCGCACGCTGCGCTGTTTCGCCGCCGCGCGAGAGTTAATGTTGCTTGTCACGAATTGTCGCACAGCAAATACTTAGGGTCGACAAGGCGCAATCGCGAGAAACACCTTCAAATTGGGCCACGAACCGGACCTCGTCCCCAGGTCGATAACGTCGACGGCCTGTCCTGCTTTATCAGCGCTACAAGTCGCCCCGCCCCAGCTGCCTGCTTGACATTGTGAGAAGCTTCCATTACCAAAATAAGTAACATGACATGTAATAATAGGGGGAAGAATTTTAAGTCTTGTATTATATGCAAAGGTTGACCACCTCGAGGGTGCGAAATGGCTCCTCTTGCAGGCCATGCCGCATGGATTTGAGGGATTTTGGCAAGCCGGACAGGAACTCCATGCATGCTGGCGCTGGTGTGGAGAAATAAATCATCGTCTTCTCCAAGGCTGGCCAACTTTTGTGGTATGGAACCATCGAACGCAAGAAAAGAAACGAAAGGGGAGGCCAAATGTTTCCCGTGCTTTGAGAGCAAGAGGAAAACCAATATAGAAGATGAAGGAGAAAGTCCCACCAGCCAGAAAGAAAGATTAAGCGCCACCATCAATGCAAATATGCCCAAGCAAGCGGGAGGTCGGTGATTGGTACACTGGGGAAGCCTTTCGTCGTGGGTCGATTTTTAGGCTCGGGCAACCTTTTTGGTCTCCCCACACACAACACTTACGACTTTTTTATTTTCCTTTTCCCCGGAAGCTCGTTGCAGCGCAGGCGATACCGTACTTGCCCTCTTTTTGAACGCCGGTCCCGCTTTGTTTCGGTCCGGGTAGCCGCCGAAAGAACCGGTTGTCTCCATGCTGTCGAACCGTGGAAAAGAAAAGAGACTATGGCGTGGCAAGGGTTGGCAAAACCTGGTCTCCCGGCGGCCAAAAGCAGACCAAACTAGCCTCGTCGTCTTAGCCGACGGAAAGCATCGCCGTAAAGCTCGGCGTTTCTCGATGTTTGCCCTCGGACGCAGACTCAAGGACAAGGATGGGCGGTCTCGTTCATTTAGCGCGAACGACGCTGTCGAGGACACGGTTGCGGTCGATCCCTTTGCCAAGCTTGACGCGACCTTTGTGGAATCAGACGATAGCGATGAAGAAGCAGATGGCGAGGAGCCGCCATTCAAGCATCAAAGTGGCCGACTCTCGCGCAATGGATCGGGACGGTGGACGGGGCGAAATAGCTTTCGCTTGAAAAGGTGCGCATCTCTTGACATGGCCCCCTCGAGCAGAGACCGCGCCTTGGCGACGTACAAGAAATTCTCTGCTGCCAGCGCGGGAAGCAGGCGTCAAATCAAGGTGGACCTTTGTCCTAGCGTGACGCTCGACATGGTCAGACGCGTCTTTGCCGAAGTGACGCGCCAATGCGGATTCCAGCCCGAGCACTGCGTTGGGGACGGCATTTACATTACCCATGTCGTCGAAGTCCGCAAACCCTCGGGGCGTAGCAAAAAGGAGGTCCGCATACAGTTTCCGGTTGTCCAGGAGCTCACCGTGAGAAATTATGGCAAAGGAAGTGCTTCATACTCGACGGTGTATCTGTGCTGGCAGCATCTTGGACCCAAGACCTCTTGCGAACGACCGTCCGGCTCGGGTCTTCCTCGACTTCGCTCTGCCCCCACTTTTGCACTCAAGCAGAGCCTCGTCAATGGAAAAAAGGCACGTCTCGCCAAGACCCTAGAGCCAATCATTGAGGAGTTAATCGGACGCTGGCGCGCCACGCTATTCCAGAAGCAGTACGCCTTGGAGGCCGCGACGCTCGAGAACAACGCCGATGCGCCGTGGCGGAGCCTCATGCCCGACGAAGTCGACTATGAGGATTCGGACGACGAAGGCGTCGAGAGACAGCAAGACGCGAGTCAGAGGAAGGTCTCGTCTTCCTCGCTTGTCTCGAGCGTGTCTTCCGGCTCATTTCAATCTTTCATGAGCGGTTCATCTCTCGATATGTCTCAAGAGGCTTGCAGAAAAGAGCTCTCAAAGGAACCAGTCCTGCAACCCAAAGTACGCGTCACGGCACCCCCCATGTTGGCTACGTCTTCTTCATCGTCATCGTCATCACCGTCGCCATCGTTGGCCACAACGTCGCTTGGGGTGCAGGCACAGAAAAAAGAGAAAACTCTGCATTTGGCTGGCGCGGCCCCTTCCCATCAGGGAAACCGACAGCGAAAGCCATCGCCAAAACTCTTCCGGCCCAAGTCTGCGCTCAAGCTCCCTTCCGATACCAGTTCGCAGCTGCACGGTCCTCCGCGGACGCGTTCGGTAAAGTTTTCGGAGAGCGACAAGGTTGACATCTTGGAAATGACACGTGATCATCGCGAGGCTCGCATGAGCGCAGGGTGTTTTGCCACAAACGCATATGGCCAGGTGCGTCCCCTGATCAGCACGCGCACGGGGGTGCTCATAGCTCCATCGTCGGATCCCAAAGAGACAAGCGAAAACGTGCACCGCGCCTCCGAGACCCCAATGAACGACCTGAAAGACTTGAACGCGTATGAGCTGGAGGAGCTGCTGCTGCAAAAGGAAAAGGAGCTACGGCGTCAGCGCCGACGCGAGCGACGTCGACGTCGACGTTTGCTGGAAGAGCAAGCACTCGAACCAGCACGGCCCAAGCTCGAAAAGAAATGCTCTGGGCTCAATGTGGGCGACGGCCGCGCCAAAGATCACAATGACAAAACAAATTGGGATTATGGTGGAACAGTGCCTACAAAGGAGCGAAGTCCGCGGCCCGACTCGGCTTCAGATGTCGGCCCAGTCGTTCAATCGTACAGCTCGCTTCCACCGGGAAGTGAAAGCGCTCGGGCCTACAGCCTTGAGCAACAGCCGTCGCAGCAGCGGCGGCGGCCAACAACGGGACGCGTGGTTGGCTGCGCCTGATGGCGGCGGCTGGGAGCGCGCGCTGAGCGCAACTTTTGGAGAAAAAAACTTAAGCATGTTGTCTCTGTGTGCCACGATGGTATAGTACTAATTCACAAGCGCCTTGTTAGGGGCGGTGGCGCGCTTGACGAGACGGGAGGCAGCATCGAGCGATTCAGGGGTGGTTTTGGTGTTGCCCATGTAGGAGAGGAACATTGACCAACCGACGCCAACGATGTTGACGACCAGAACGCGCTGGCGCAGCGGGACCATGGTAAAGTTTACGTACTGGACTGCGGGCCAAATCGTCCATAGTGCCAGCATGGTGGGCCAAAGCTTGGCGCGAAGTCGGTCCGCGACGCTGTTGAGGCTGCCCGTTTCGAGGTAGCTGTTGATGGAGTGAAACATGGTCATGTTTGCCGTCGCCGCGAACGTCTGGTCCAGCACGATCTTTTGAACTGCGGCCGTCCGACCCGTGCCCTTGACCATGACGTCGAGCACCCTGTACCATCCGTGCAGAAAGGGCGACAGCCACATGGCGCCGTAGACGAGCATGCGGCCCGTGCGAGGCGCGTCCCACTGCTGCATGCCCT
Organism: Aurantiochytrium sp. KH105; assembly: GCA_003116975.1. Classification (NCBI taxonomy): domain Eukaryota; class Bigyra; order Thraustochytrida; family Thraustochytriidae; genus Aurantiochytrium; species Aurantiochytrium sp. KH105. The sequence continues at coordinate 127,815 of BGKB01000146.1, forward strand.
GCATCTTCTGCACGACCACGTCTCCCGTGCCATAGATCACGCACGCCGAGGCCACCTTGGTCCTCAGCGGCGCCTCGGTGAGCCCGCGGTTGTACGCCGCCCACCCGCGCGACGGCAGCGCGCGCACCGACCTCACGGCGGCCTGCATCGTCCTCCTCTTGCCCGCTTCCCGTCCAGAGCCTCCTTCCCTCGCGCGCGAGCTCTGCGGCCGGCAACCGGGGCGGCCGGACGGGCTCTGCGCGATGCGTGTTTGCCGCGCCCGCGCTTGCCCGCCCGGAGCAGCGGTATCATCCCATTGCGCGCGCGTGTTGGCCTCGCCGACTCTCGCAGACGCCGGTGATGACGCAATCGCGGCGGCGAGAAGAAAACAAGAGAAAAGAAAGTAAAGGGAAGTGCGCGTCACAGTGGTGGTGTGCACGCACGGTGTTGGCTGCCGTAGTTGTTATGAAGGGAGAGAACGAAGAGAACGAGAAAGAAAAGAAAGAACTAGCCACGGCCACGGCTGGGCGAGTCCGACTTCGGCGGGCGGACGTGGAGACGCGCTGGCGTGCGTGTGGCGTGCTGGTGGTGGTTCTCGCGAGGATGGGCTGGATTGACACAGAGTTGGACGATGGCGACAAGCTTGGTGGGGAACGAGCGATGAGTGAGTGACACCTGGCTTTCGTCAAATCAAGCCCAAGATGCCAACCAAAGTAGTATAAATAAATAACACCCAACCAAGCTCTTCAAGCTTGCGTCTCTTGGAAAGCAAGAGCAGCGCGTGGGGGAAGCTTGCTTTTTCTCATCAGCCAGAGCTTGCTCGAACGAAGTCTGATCTGCGTATACTCCGGTTCGCGCTCGCTTTTGGAGAAATAGTGGCTGAGGACCATCGCTCACAGAGCAATCGCCTAAAAGAAAGAACAAGACCCAAACCAAGGTCACGCCTCGAGCGAGACACCCCGCTGGGACCAGCGGGCGGGCGCGCGCGTGCGCGGGTGGATCAGCGGGCGAGTACGCAAGCAAGCAGACGTACAGGGAGGCGTCGGCTCACGCGGAGAACGACCGGCTGAAGAAAGAAGCTCTCTCAAGTTCGTGCTGCTCTGATCGGCGAGGATATAACTCCCAACGTCCACGCGAGATGCAAGAAGAATGGCGGACGAGGTGCAGACGCGAGCGCATTTTGAGACATTGCTGGCGCGGGAGAAGGCGCTCAAGGCAAGGACGCGCGTGCATTTTGCATCTACGTTGAACAAGCGTTGGGAGCCAACGATTCGAGAATCCATAGAAGAGGCGCTTCTTCGACTCGGCTGGAACTGGGACGCTCCGCGACGCCCTGCTTCAGAAGAGGTTCTCGAACTGCGGCGGTTTATTGAAAGAGCTGCACGTGCTTGCGGGTTTGAATACCGCGCGTTGCGGCAAGCGCCTCGCGAAGCCTTTGCTGCTCAAGATGCCGCTCGATGGGCTGCCATCGTGGCCAGCAAGGATCTCTCCGTCGACGACGTCAACGCTGTGCTCGACGCTCGTCGTCTTGGCGACTTCCTCTTCACAGAAAGACACTGGCAAGCTCTCGGAGGCGCGCTTGAGAGATATCCGCTTCATGATTTCGTGCAGGATGATTATGTGGATCTGATCATTCGCGACAATAAACAGCTTGCTCGTTCCGTTTGGTTCTGATCGGGCCTCCCCATTGAGGAGGGTTTTCTATTTCGAGACCCCGTATCGTCAGGTGGGTTGCGGTCGGCCAGAGGCTGCAGCATGCGGCAGCGGGCGGGTAAGAGATAGCAGATAGCGATGGCCCCGACGTGGCTTGGAGCCGTCTGTGCGTTGCCGCGCACGTCGGCGCGCGTGGCGACGGCAGCTTCACTGGACGGGAGAGGGGTGCGCGAGACTCCCTTAAGTTGCATATTTCTGCGTTTCCGCGCGTTGCCTTTGTGAGCAACTGCATCCCCAGCAGCCGTTTGTATTGGTCATCGTCGCTTCGACCTCCTTTCCACGCTTCGCTATCGTTGTCGTCGCGAAAGCAAGCAAGTGCTTCACCTCTGCGGAGAAGACTATCTACGTGCTCGTGCTCGTGCCCTTACCCGCGCGCATTCCACCTCAGCAGGCGACACTACGGGTTGAGCCAGGCC
>BGKB01000146.1:130369-204438 GCA_003116975.1 Aurantiochytrium sp. KH105
CAGGGGAAGTCCTTTCATCCCCATCTTGACCAGAACCTGCAGACGAATGTTGGCTTTGGGCTCGAGTATGCAGGCAGACAAATGGCACTGACCGTCAACTTTAAGGAGTTCTTCGACTGTCTTGATCAAGAGATGCGTGTGACACGTAAGGATCCCATCACCGATGATACAATTCGCAACAAGATTGGTTTCGGAGACTCCTTATACAGTGTGGAAGACACCGTTTACAGATCGTACGAGCATCTCAAGCAGAAGACGCAAGGATGGCGAGAACGCTTTTCAAGACCCGTAAAGGTAGTTCTTATGAGCCGTGCTACCACTTCCGAAACTGCTTAAACGAAATCATTTGTGTACAAACGTTTCCTTCTTGCATTTGCAGTGTCTTTGTACGACCCTTCACTACATCAGTTGGACTTTGTCGAATTTTGGGCTCATTTTCCTCTCCACCCCTTTACTGCAGGGATTGGAGCCATTCTACACTCTTGCCACAGAGGGCGGCCTTCGTCATATTTTTGATGATCGACTCATTTTTCACCCTTGCTACAGAGGGTGTACTTGGTCGTTTTTTTCATGCTGTGCCTCGCTGTGCGCCCATTTTTTCCTACCCCCCTCCTCTCCATGCTACCCCCCCCGGCAAGCGCACTGGGTCTGTTAAATTTCGCCGCCTCGAAGCCGCGTGGAAAACCTTCCAACGAGAAAAAAAATAAAAATAAAAATGACAAGTATTGTCGCGAATTTTGCGCGTCAATGATTATGCCGTGCACTGTTCTGCTTGCCATGCGCTTAATGCGGTCTGGTGTGCAACTTGTGAGGCGTGCTCAGCATGTGCCCAGCGTCAAGACTGGGGCCATCTGTGCGATTTGCAGCCGGACCGGACCGACCCTTGCACGAACGACAAGGATACCGAAAGTGAGAAATAACGCTGTGGCTGCAGCTGCAGCGTTGTCGAATTCCTGACGCGCACATTTTACTGCGCGACAATCTCCAGCTGCTCATGATGACGGGCAATGCCAGTGCTGTCTGCACTGTCTGCAGCTGCGCTGATGCATAAGCACTATAGACGAGCAAAAAGCCGACAGGTCGCTGGCTGCCGCTGCTACTGCTGCTGCTACTGCTGCTGCTACTGCTGCTGCTAATGCTGCTGCTAATGCTGCTATTGCCGCCAGCATGAGTCCGACTCGGAGCGCGTCATCCCACCTCCCTCTTGTGGGTCGGTCTCGCCTCCGCCGTCCGCAGCCGCGTGGTCTCACATGGCATGTCGTACTTTATGCGGGCGCCTGCTGCTCCTGCTGCGTCCGGCCATGGGCGGCACCATGCCATGCCATGCATGCCCGCTGCCGCAGACTGCCAATGTCGTCCCCGCGCGTCGAATGATGTGCACCGCACCAGCCTGCTGCAGCTGCTAGGCCCACGCGAAGCGGCAGTGCAGGAGCAGCAGTACTTCTGTTAGCAGTGTGTCGCAGAGCGCAGAGTGGACCAGCGCGCAACACGAGGTTTAGCGCCTCGAGGGTGGCTGCCAGTGGTGGTAGAGGACAATTCCCAAAAGCCCTTGGCGCGAGTCTGTGCGCGAGAAGGGCAGGCGCGCGGCGACGCGGAGCGAGCAGGCAGGCGCGCGGAGAGCGAGGGAGGGAAGGAGGATGGGCGCGGGCAAAGATGGCCACGTGAACACGCTGCTGTCGCGCACGACCCTCGCGCACGCGGTGTCCGGGTCGGTGGGCAGCGTGCTCGCCATGATGCTCACGTACCCCTTGGACCGGGTGCGCACGATGAAGCAGCTCTCGCGCGGCGGCAAAGAGGGCGGCGTTGTGGAGGTGCTTCGGTCGATTCTGGAAAAGGAGGGCTGGCATGGACTCTATGCAGGACTGCAGCCCATGCTGGTCGCGCTTGGCGCGTCCAACTTTGTCTACTTTTATTGGTTCACAGCGCTTCGCGCGGGCCTCCAATACCTGGCGCGAAAGAGCAAACCCCGCGGGGCCCTTGCAGACCCGAACGGGCCCATCAGCAACCTTTTGCTGGCCTCAGTAGCTGGTACGCTCAATGTGCTTCTCACAACCCCTCTCTGGGTCGCGTACACGCGGCTTGCCGTGCAAATGATGTCGAGGTCCAAGGCCAAGGCCGAAGCCAAAGCCAAAGCCGCTGCAATGACTGCTGACGAAAAGGACAATGCCACGAAATCTGCTGCTGTCTCTGAGCAGGCTACCAAGGCCGACGATAAAGACGCCGAGCCGCAATACACTGGCATGCTCGACGCCATGCGCAAAATCGCCGAGCGCGATGGCGCGGCCTCGCTCTGGTCCGGTCTCGGACCCTCGTTGATTCTCGTCTCTAATCCTTCGGTGCAATTTGCTTCGTACGAGTGGCTCAAGCACGCCTTGCTCAAATTTCGTCTCAAGATGGAACCTACCACCCGAGACCTTATGCACATTGGCGAGGTTATGGAGGGCGCCACGGAAGATGTCGTCAGCGAGGCTGTCCTCGGTACGGAGCTCTCTAGCATCGAGTACCTCTTGCTCGGTGCGACTGCCAAGCTCATTGCTACGGTCGTCACCTACCCGTTGCAGGTTGCACAGACGCGTCTCCGTGCGGAGGCGAACAAGCGCAAGGCGCTTGCTGCCGACCGTGCGACCGGAAGTCTCAGCGCGGACCAGGAAGCCCAGGCTGCCGAGGCCGAGTCGCAAGCGCCGCTCACCACCTTGTCATGCTTGCGCAAGATCTATCATCTCGACGGCATCCCGGGTCTTTTCGCAGGCATGGAAGCCAAATTGCTGCAGACCTGTCTTACCTCGGCGTTCATGTTTGCGGCCTACGAGCAAATCTGTGCCATCATCCTGCGTTTCATCCTTTGGAGAAAGGTATCCTCCAAGCAGTCCGCTTAAGCTTGGCATATTCCTTTTCCCCTTCCATCCCTCCTTCATTTTATAATTCCAAGGCGGTGGCTCTGAGGTTCAGTATTTTGGCTGATGTATAGGTCACAATGTTTTATTTCCCCTTCCCCTTCTCTCAACGATCAACCCCATTCATCTTTTCCCTCATTGTCATATTGAAAGTTCTTTCTTATTTGGTGGCTGCCACCGCAAAGCAATAATAAGCTATAAGTGCCGAGGGTAAGATGGAACGAGCCTCCCTCCTTCGTGAGCTTGGCCCTCCCATCTCTCTCACTCTCTCTCCCTCTCTCTCTTTATCATTTCTACATTTACGATTTGGTTTCCATGTTCTGCGAAGAGGCAGACCTCGTGAGAAGCGAGAGACGGCGGATCTGGCCCAAGAGATCCTCCATCGGGTCTGTAGAGTCCACAAAGACCTCGCGTGAGGCCACCTTGCTCAAGAGTTTCAAAATTTGCTTGCCGCTGAGCGTCTCGGTGACCTTGGCATTCGTTGAGGCGGCCTCGGGCAGGAACAATCGAGAGCGCAAAAGGCCCACCACGCGGTAGAGAGCCATAGCGCGCATGCAGTCCGCAAGGCGGTCCTCATAACCGTGCAAAAATTGCTCGCGCTGAGCAGGTGTCAGCTGCACCGCGTCCGCGAGCCCCGAGCTCATGCTCGTTGACCCAAGCATTACAAGAGCTGTCGCATAGTTCGTGAGCTCCTTGACGGCGAGCGTAATTTGTTTGAACGCACGATCTGCAATGGCAGCACGCGTCTTGGAGTCTTGCTCCAAAAACACCATCATGCGACGCACGTGCATCTTCGTCGCGAGCTCGACCTTGAGCTTGGCTCGAGCCTTGATCGGATCAAAGCCGTCCGTGGCCGCAGGCGTACCAGCCTTGGCGGTCGGGAGCTCGTCATCCTTGTGTCGGTGCTCACAGTGTTCGTGCGAGAGCGCATGACTGTCAGTACTATCTCCTGCAAGCGCAAGACCAATCAGGGCGCGTTCGTGAGCGGTGTACGACTCTTTTCGAGTCGTCAGCACACGCATCAGCTCGAGCAAGTGGTTTCGGTGCTGCTCGATTTGAAATTGATACATTGCCTTGCGCATGCGATTGAGCTTGGCCAAGATTTTGTTGCGCACTTCAATGGGCTGGTCCAGATCCGCCGTGGACATGGCCCATGATCGCTTCAGCTCCGTCACGTCCCATGCTTCTTGCAATGATGTCATCAGGTCCTCCTCCGTGGTAGACTCATTTGGCTTGGGGCGACTCAGCGGTGGCGGCACTGGAATGAGGGCTGGAATGCGCCCGTGCTCTCCATTCTCACTTGTACCATTTGCACCAGCACTGCTCGCCTTGGGCGCAGAGGAAAGAGCGTTTGGCGATTGTCCTAAAGAAGGAGGAGGCGGTGGCGTCGTCGCTCGCGAAGATGAGGCGGCTGACGACACCGACGCTGCGTCGGATGAGTGCGTGTCTCGCATGGCGACGTCTCCGACCGCCGTAGTCGGTATTCGCGAGGCAGGCGACGGTCCTTGCTGGTGCTGTGCTGCATGTGGCGCGAGCGAACGCGACTGCTGAGCTGCTCCCTGGCGTTGCTGTTGTTGCTGCTGCGGCGGCGGCGGAGGCGGAGGCTGTGTCCCTAAATTGCTCGCCGCTGAGGGTTGCGATCCTCGTGCATGGAACCCCGGGTTCGTGTGCGTGGAGGTGGCCATTGATGTATTCGTATGAACAGAAGGTCGAGGCCCAAGCGAGATTGGGTCAAGCGTCGCCGAAGGGTTTGCTGATGAGATCATGCCCCCCAAGGCTGTGCCGGTCTTGAGGGGAGACATAAAGCCTGCTTGTCCACGTGACCTGCTGAGTCTATCAATAGAAAGCGAACCCGCCGTTGCCCAAGCAGGCGCTGCGACCTTGGGCGCTGGAGCCGGAGTTACATCGCGCGGAGACGAAGACGCAGAGGCGTTCGCACTAGAATTGTTTGTGCCATTCCCTTGGCTGCTCTCGTCTACGTCCATGGAATTCCAGTCTGTCCATTCGTTGCGAGTCGGCTGAAAGGGGTGCAAGGTCATGTTGCTAATCTGTTTTTTCTTCTTTTTGTCGGGCGCAGAGACGGCGCCCGAAGATGGCGCGCTGTCGAGCTTGTGTTTGCGCCTTTTCATCGAGTCCTGCGCCAGCGAGCAATCCTTTGGTAGCGGGATAGCCTTGTTGTTCGAGATGTCGAACATGGCCACATCCGCGCCCGACCACTCGATCCACGAATTGCTGATGGGCTGCGAGGGGTGATAGTTGACGCCAAACCACGCCGGCGGCGGGTTCAGGCGCGGGTCGCCCTCCATAACGACGATGCTCGGGTCGTAGCCATAGTAGTCGACCTTGATCTTCTTTCGTTTCCTCGTCTTCTTGCGCCCGACGCCCTGCGCCTGCTGCGAGGCCTGCATCACGCCCGCCATCAACGAGGCGCGCGCGCGCCTTCCTCGCGCCCTCGGCGAGGCCCACGACGAGGCTCGTCAGCAAGGCAGCGCCGCGACCCTGGCCACCTCGCCGTCTGCGACCCCGCGCCTCGCAGCGAGGGGCCTGCGGCGCCGGGCGCGGGCGGAGGGCGCGGGGCCGAACGCGGCGCGGGTCCTCGCGCGCGCGGCGCGAGCGAGCGAGCGAGCGAGCGAGCGAGTGAGCGAGCGAGGGTCGGCGGCGTCAAGAAGATGCGCCGCGGCAGACTCCACTCGACTCCACTCGACCCGACCCGACGCGACGCGGCCCGACGCGACGCGACGCGGGCAGAGGCGACCCGAGCCGAGGCGCGCTTGCCGATCTGCTCCGGCGAGACCGAGAGCCCGCGCGCGCAGCAGGGCCTGCGCGGCCGTGCTCGCCTCGCGCGGCGCCTCGGATGATCACTGGAATGGAATGGAACGACACGGCCGCCGGCGCGAATAAACCCCGCGTCCGCGGGAGAAGCGGCCCGCCCGCCCGGACGGCGCCTTCCCGCGGCGTGCCTTTACGAGTCGTCCGGCCAGACAGCGCCCGACGATCGCTTCGCTGGGAAGGGTCCTGGGGTCGGCAGGGCGTCGGGCCTCTGCGCCTGCTGCCGGCGTGGACGAAGGCGTGGGCGGGGAAGCGGGATGGAATCTGGTCTGGACGAATTTTGGGTGTGGTAAGATTTGACGGGTCCCTCTCGAAGAAAACACAGCGCGTGAGAGTTGCTTCATCTCGCCCGTCAATTCGACAAGCGCTGATTTCAACGCGAGCGAGGATTGTCGATCCGGATGGGGTCTGCGGACCTTGATCCAGGCTCATAGGCCTTCTTTGGAACCAAATGGACCTGAACAAATAACAGCATCTGAAAAGTGTAAGTGTGCGTGTGTCCTATCGAAAGTGAACGACGAGCTTGTGCTCTAATGCTTGAAGCAATAAATGTGACCCGAGAGCTATCGCAGTTTATTGTTATCGTTGCCTCCTCCTCCGCCCTCCACCTTCCCCCCCCCTCCCCCCCCCAAAAAAAGGATCATCCAATCTAATTTTACAAATCTAATTCGTATACGCGTGTGTGTGTGTGACTTTCGCGCGGCGTTGCAAGAGAGTCGCTTTCCAGAGCTTCTGGCATCAGAGCAGATGTCTTGTTGCGGGCATGCCGGCGTCCCTTTCCTTGCAAACGTCAAACATCATTCTTCGTAGGGTCATGCGCTGGCACGTTTGATCCCTCCATCGGCACAATGTCTTACTAAACATTCCCTGTTCCTTTTCTTTCTTTCTTTCTTTTTTTCTTTTCTCTTTTTGGTAATAGCCCTGCTGTCGCCAAAGGGCAGAAAGCTGGAAAGAACCTTGGAAAAGTCTGCTGATCGATCCCGATAGCAAATTTGCTCTCTTCGCGCCATCTGCTGTGAACCTTGCTCGCGAGAGCGTCTTTTTTGGCCCTCATATTTACTGATCGGGCTCGGTGGCCTCTCCCTTGGCCTTGTGCAGACGCTCCTCTTGCGCCCCGAGCTCGAGCTTGAAGGTCAGAGGTGCCACATAGTCCCAATCTTCAAAGTATCGCTGATGCCGGGAATTGATTGTCCTTTCTGGTTCGCCACCGATAAGCGTTTCTAACCCTTCGAGATCGATCTCTGCCTTCATCGCACCAAAAGTAGGCCATTTAGGTTTGGTAACGACCTTGTTTTTCATGTGAGACATGTCGTATGGCGGCTTGACTTGCTTGGCCAAAAGCTTTGACATGTCAATGCTCTCAAACCAGGGATGCTGGCAAAGTCCGCGAAATCCTTGTTCGTTGGTCCCGAGACGCTCTTTGGGAGACCTTGCCAACAGTCCATCCACGAAATCACGACATTCCTGGGACACCTCCGAAGATAGCTTGGCACTGGGTGTCTGCAGATTATTAATGACGCCCAGCTCAACTTTCGATGAATCGTTCGTGGTCATGATAGCCATGCCTGAAGGGACATAGTGATTCTTACCGCATAAGAGCTCGAGCGTCATAACCCCAAGAGACCACCAATCGACGCTCGCACCGTATCCCTCAGGATCGGCGTCATCATTATCTCCCGCGAGGTCTTTGTTCTCATCGCGGATACTAGAACGAAGCGATGGCTTCTTGGAGAGCCGCTTTGTTGATCGCTTCTTTGGGCGCTCCGCTTCCAGAAGCTCTGGAGCTTTGTATCCAACCGTACCCACTCGAGTGAAGCGACGGCCCAGGGGAGCTCCCGGCGTGCGAGATGCGCGCCGCTGGTGTGGGCTTTGGATTTCGCCGTCAGGACCATCAGACTTTGACATGTCTCGGGGGTGCGCATCTTCTATTTGCGAACCTCTTAAGGTGGATACGGAGTGCCCCAAGCTTGTCGCGGAACTCTGCTCGTCTTCGCTATCGTCGGAACCTGCACCAGCTTCGTTTCCTCCAGACTCGGTTCCTAAGAGCTCATACCGCGAAGGGCGCTGCAAAACGCCCTTTTCGTCATCAATGTGACCTACCAGACCCATGTCTGCGAGTTTAACGTGGCCGTCCTTACCAAGGAGCACGTTGATTGGTTTCAAGTCGCGATGCACGTAGTTGAGACAGTGCAAGTGGCGAAGTGCAAGCATGAGCTCCGCAATGACGAATTTCGCGTGGTCCTCGGGCAAACACTTGTCAAGATACCTATTCTTGAGCTCTTCCACCGTGCCTCCTCGCACAAATTCCATAACGATGAGCGCGTCGAGATCGGTCTGAAAAGCATAATGCATCTCAACGATAAAGGGAAAGGTTGAGTGCACGTATACGTTGCGTTCCATGCAAATACGAGTCTTGCGCGCCTTGAAGCCACCGCGACGGCCCATGGATTTGATGAGCTTCGCTTTGCCCATGGCTTTGATAGCGTATTCTTTTCCTGTTGACTTCTTCTTGACGTGAGCCACAAGTCCAAAGGCTCCTTGCCCAATGAAGTCGAGGTACTCGAAGTCGTCCACGTCGACGTGGTTGTAGGTGGCCTTTTTCTGCTTAATGTATTCATCGTACTCTGGCGAGGATTTGAAGCGTCGGAAGGTATTGTCTGCCATTTCGCGAAAGACAGCGTGCTGCAAACCTACAAAGAGATCGGCCTTGAGGTCGAGCCGGCCCGGTACCATGGTGAGTCTGCGCGAATCTGTGCTTGTGCTTGAGTTTGCAGCTTCATCGAGCGAGTTCGATTCGACCGTATTAGGGACGGTGCCGTAGATGGCTCTTTGGTACGTAAGCACTCGCTCGGGCGTGAGGATACCAAGTCGCATGACGGCGTCGTCCTTGATGAACTTCTGATAGATACTCTTGGCAACAAACCGACGATAGTCCCGCGTGGGAATGCGCTTGTATTCCTCCATCTCAATCCAAGCAAAAAAGTTCTCTTGAGACGACTCGGCCTTGGCAAAGTTGGCGAGATAGCGCTGCCCAAGCGGCTCTGCTAAGGCTTTCCGTAACTCCATGTATAAGGGGGAGTTGACATAAATCAAGGAGTTCTCTGCAGTCGTGATGTCATCTTCTTCGATCCAACGCTTTTCGGGGACCGCTGCATCGCTCTCGAGCGCTACGGAGGACTCCCCCTTGACGAGCTTGCCAAGTCCACCGCCCATCCTGCTTGCTCCCTGGGCGATGTGGGCGACGGAGACGACTTGGTGCTACTGCCCACGAGTCCAGCCTCGTGCACGACTCTCGAGGCAGCCTCCAGCTTTGCCTCCTTCTGCCTTTGGGCAGCGGCGCGCGTGGCGAGCGCCCCGTCGCGCGCGCGGGGAGAGAGGCCTCGATTAATTGTGTTTATATGAGCAAGGTGTGCAAGTCTCCGATTGGATGTTGGTTGCTGGGAATCGCGGCGCGGACCTGATCTGGAAGCAATCGCATCATGTGATGTGATGTAATGTGATGATGTCAAGCACACATACTGCCTAGGCCTACGAAAAACTTTTTAACATCACTTCGGGTTTAATTTCGATCGATTGCTACGATTGATGCAAGCGTGCTTGAACAACCGAGTCGACAGGGTTAACCGCTCAACTTGCAGCAACCAACCACATTCTTTGACCTTCGTTATTAGAAGAAAAATCCGAACCTCGAACGTAGACAAACTTGAAAAAAAAAAGTTCAACGGACAAGTCGATCATGACCTTGGAGACCTCTTTTAATGATTGTACGATGGGCAAGCATCCAAAACCTGAGAACCACCCAGCGCATTTCATGAGACAGCAGCCCTCCGTACTCAAGAACGAAACAAGCAAGCTCAGCTATGAACAAGAAGATGCCCTTGAGCGGGCTTGTGTTGAGGGAAGGATGGCACTTTGAACAATCAGCATCAAAATTAAAAAAAAAAGTTTCAAGACTAGGTTGGCAAATTTGGAATATGGCTGACGAATCACATCACTGGAGGTCATGCTGTAGAAGTGCAAGATTTTGTTTGGCCTGCAAGACGGATGCCAACTCCTTGAAGAACTCTTCAATGACAACGTACGCCTGAACAAAACGCTTTTTAGACGGCCCAAAGTCGGCGAGAGCTGCACTTACGCTACTGGCATCCAGGCCTTCGTCACCGAAATCCAGATCTCCATCGGCGCCGAGTTGGCTGCGCGTAAAGGTATGCTGGGCCTCGAAATCAACGCCAAAGTCTTGAGCTCGTTCGAGCGCTTCCTTCCACACCGAGGAAAGCACATTAGCAAGCGTGCGCACCCCTTCCTTAATTTTCAGGAGGGTGTCGCCCTGCTCGGCATCAAAGGCAGACAAAGTGTAAGGCCGACCCTCGAAGGCGGCGCGAAAGTCCCGCAGAGAGATGGCCTCATCATAAAGATAACTGTGCATGACGCGATGCGGGCATTGCGCAAGCTTGGCAAGAATTCCCGTGAGAAGAAGATTTTCCTCGAGCGAGCTATCTAGCATACGCTCCAGTTTATTCAGGACAACGCTCAAAAATAGACCTTCCACAAAAGCTGCTTTTCCCGTCGTCTGTCCGGAATCACGCTCCTTTGAAGGTGCCTCGGCCGCAGATGCAGCGGCTCCGCGCTTTGACTTTTTCTGTGGAGAACACGAGCGTGCCTGCTCACTGCACACAGGAGAGGTGTAAGCGGCGAGACGCGCCGCAGCACACGTCTGTTCGTCCGTAAGATACGTCTCAAAGGTCACGAGATCCTTCCGCTCCTGGTTCGAGATTGCCTTCAGCTTGCGCTCGGAACTGATGACGGGTGGTTTTGGAGAGCCTGGGTATTTGTCGAGAAAGTCGACAGCGTTTCCTGCAGATGCAGTTCGCACCCTACGCGACAATTTGGTTGGCTTTCGTGGCGGAGTGCGTAAAGGGTTGAGGGGAGGCATAGTGCCTTCTGGGGCGCCTTCGAGGTGCAAGCCGCCATAGAGTTGGCGAAGCACAAGACTGTGCAAGATGCGTGCGTCATTGAGATCAAGAAGGGCAGAAAAAAGCTTGAGAGCGGCCATCGAGACTTGCGGGGACATGGAGTCGATGCGAACGAGGAGTTCCGTTTGCAGGCGCGCCGTTTCCTGCGCGTCAGCCTGCTCAAGTTTGTCATTCTCTTGATCAAGAGTGCGCATGTCGGGTTCGAGCGCAGGGGAGATGAGCATGGACACGAGGTTCCACTGCAGTGGGCCGTGGCGAGCGGTTCCAGAGCCAGACTCTGCTGCACTCTCTAGTAAAACGCAGACGGCGAGCATGGCGTCACGTGCCATCTCTTCGTGGGTCTCGAGCAAAGCGGCGCGCAGGGGCCCGGTCAAGAAGGACTCGGTGATTTCCCGGACGAGAGCTCGAGGCAGAAGCTCTATCGCTTCGTTTCCCTCGGCGTCAGCCTTCATACTTTTCATGGTGGAACTCTTGCCATTCAGATGAAGATCGGCGCCCACGCCGACGTCATCATTATCATCGTCAGTATCCTCCTCGCCGACGCTGTCTTCGTCGTGGGAGGCATTCAGGTCAATGCTGGTGAAGACACCCGGAGTTGACAAAGCGAGCGCAAATTTCCAGCGCATGGCGAGAACACGATCAGCTTCCTGCACAAGGTCAGGCTTGTACAGATCATCAAGGTGCGCCGCACCTGGGCTTGAGGATGCTTGCGTACCTTGGAGCGAGCCTTGCGAGGAGTTTTGGGCGCGGCGAGCGTCAACGGCAGACTGAAAGGCCTGAAGAAGACTTTGCGCCACGCGCTTGCAAAAGAGTGTCTGGTCCACAATGTACTTGTGCAACATTGGGTCAAAAATAGATGACACGCAAAGCATGGCGTACCTTGCGCGCTCCCCCGTATCATTATCGGCGGCAATATGAGGCAATAGGGCGTCAAAGAGCTCGAGCTTGAGGGAACCTTGCTTTCCAGGTGCATAGAAGAATTGAAGCTGACTTGGATCCGCCCGCATTTTGAGCCAGAGCGTGCGAAGCAAGGATACGAGTCTTTCTTGTGCGTCGGGCGCGCCGACCTCTGCACTGACGCGAATAAGCTGGCAGAGAGGCGCGTGCGCCGTCTTGTATGGCAGGAGCGGGTGCCTCAATTTATCAAAGAGTCTCGTTAGTGTGATAAGAATGAGTGGCATCATGCCATTGGGCCTGTCGGCAAGACCTTTGGCGCAGAGGTCGATAAAGACACGATTTTCGAGCGTGTACTCGAGACAAGCTCGGAGCGGGCCAATGTGTTGGCCTCCGAGATCGTCGGAGGGGGAGCTTGATTCGTCCTGCATGACGCCACGGTTCGAGTCGCGAATGAGTCCGAGATCCTCTCGCACGAGCAAGGTTACCATGGCATCAAGATTGGCGGGAATGCTCGTCTTGAGAAGCAGACCTGGGTCGTCGAGGTCATAATTTGCCTGCAAAACCCTCGCATGTTCTTCAGTGACCTCGTCCCAGAGATCTTTGAAGACTTCGACTGCCGGTCTCGACTCAGCGGGCGCCGCCACCTTTTGCGCAAAGTCCTTGACGCCTTTTCTTAGTTTGGCGAACATCCTGGCCTCCTACGGATCCTGACTTTTTCGCTGGCAGACACCCGCACGAATGAATGCAGGCAAGAAAGCAATCGATCGAAGTAAGCGAGCAAGCAAGAAAACACACGCACGCACGCAAGCGCGCGTGGAAGCACACGCTTTGCAACGCGCAGCCGCGTGTTCGTCGCGTGCTCGGCTGACGAGCAGGCAATCTCTACTGCGCTCGGCGTGTGTTCGACAGCGCTCTGGCCAGCCTGCCTCTGGCTGCCTCCGGCTGCCTGCCTGCCTGCCAGGAAGCGTGCGAGGCCACGCGACGCAGACGTCCTTTCCCCGCCGGTCTGCGTGCGGCGCCCGTCCGCGCCAGGCCGTCCGCGTGCGCGGAGACGGCTTCGAGGCCGAGCCAGAGGCGGGTTTGATCGCGAGCGCCCCGAGCCTGAGCAGGCGGAGAGAGAAGATGGTTGATTTGAATTTGAACCACGTGGTTTCTTTCTTTCTTTCTTTCTTTCTTTCTTTCTTTCTTTCTTTCTTTCTTTCTTTCTTTCTTTCTTTCTTTCTTTCTTTCTTTCTTTCTTTCTTTCTTTCTTTCTTTCTTTCTTTCTTTCTTTCTTTCTTTCTTTCTTTCTTTCTTTCTTTCTTTCTTTCTTTCTTTGTTGATTTGAAATTTGAAATTTGAATTTGAATTTGAATTTGAATAATGGGGCAAAACTTTCCTTCGGCCAGCTTGGTTTGTTTGTTTGTCTGGCGAGGCAAATCTATCTTGGCTCGCGGCGGCGCGGCGGCGCGGCGAGCGAGCGGAGCGCGCGAAGGCCCGGCGGCGGCGAGCGAGCGGGAGGCGGCGGCCGGCCGCGCGGCGATCTCCGTCCCCCCTCCCCTTCCCCCTCCCTCCCTCCCTCCGCGAGCCGCGGCCTCCCCGCCACCTTTGAGGAAAGGGCGGGAAGGCGGATCATTGGCGCCATGAGCGGCGAGCAGAAGACGGCGCGCGAGGACGGCGAGAAGGGCGGCGCGCAGGAGGGCCGCGGCGGCAGCGGCGCGGAGGGAAGCCATACGGAGGACGCGGCGGCGGCAGCGGCGGCCTCGCTTATGTCGCAGCTGTCGCAGCAGGCCGCGCAGGGAGACGCGGCCGAGCGCAGCGGCGAGGGCACAGGCAACGGCAGCTCCGGCCTCGCGGCGCTGCAAAGCCTAATCGGGCGCAGCGCAGGGTCGATGGGCCAGGGCCAGGCCGCCAGGAGCGGGACAGATGCTTCTTCGTTCGGACAAGGTCTCGGCGGCGCCAATCTTAGCAACCCCTCTGCGGACGCGAGGCAGACGCTCAGCTCGCTGCTGATGCAAAACGTCAAGAACGCCTCCAACGAGGGATCGGCCGAGGTTGAATCACTTCTAAAGGCGATGAACGCCGGGAACATGTCGTCTTCGTCTTCCTCGTCGTCTTCCTCGTCTTCCTCTTCCTCCTCGTCTTCGACATCAGGAGCTGGAGCAGCAACAGCTGCAAAGCCATCGGGTGCTTCGAACATTTCGCAAGAGGATACATCTGGGCGTTCCCGCAAGGCGAGTGAAGATGCAACATCGGCGCTTCAAGCACTCGCAAATTCGGCGGCAGCTAAACCAAGTAATGCTGGTCTAGCTGCTCTCTCGGACCTCGTCGCGCATGCTGGAGGATCAGTTTCTTCTTCGTCAGGCACGACCGATCCTTCTTCTTCTTCTTCTTCGTCTGCTTCTTCGTCTGCTTCTTCGTCTGCTTCTTCGTCTGTACCTCCTCCTCTACCTCCGCCCCCTCCTCCCCCACTTCCAAGCTCCAGTTCTGGCGCTTCATCTGAACCGGGGTCAAGCGATGGATTGTCGGCTGCTTCGAAGCTTGCGGCACTTGGACAGAGCGCTCAGCTTGCTGGAACAGGAGCATCAGTGGACGCTCAGAATGCGAATAATGAGGCTGCGTCGAGTGGTCTTGCAAGCCTTGCCAAGCTCATTGGGGCCGATGCTTCGGGACCATCGAACCCGTCAGGAAACGCTGGCGCCGATGGTAACGAGCCCCCGGCGGCTTTGGCAAATCTCGTCAAGCTTATTGGCGCCCAGGACGCGTCATCGCAGGCGGCTACGAACGCAACAAGATCTAGCGAGGCTTCAAAGACGACGCAAGACCCAGGAGTGAGTGAGAGTATGGCAAACCTCGCGTCAATGTTGGCATCACAGGCTCAGCAATCGCGACAAAACGCAGAGGTAACTGCCAAAAAGCCCGACGCAAACAGCGTGGCGAGCGAAAAGATTTCGTCTCAGGAAGACGACAAACGTGAGAAAATTGCACCTTTAGGAGAAGAAACTGCGCGATCTCGAGGCGACGAAGGGAAAGAGAAGGCCGAAACGAAGAAGAAGGGAAGCGAGGATATGAAGAAAGACGCTGCAAACAAAGCTAAGTCGAATACCGGTTTGGCCGTATCTGGCCTTGAAAAGAAGTCGACCGCAGCTGATTCTCGAGCCAAATCTCCAGCTGCATCGTCAAAGGGTACGGAAGGCGCCTCATCGCACGCCAAGGACGAAGATGGTGATGCAGCCATGAAGGATGCGACGCAGCGCGAAAGCAAGAATGAAGTGGATCATGCTACGAGCGCGAGAAGCACAGCGAGCAAAGAAAAGGGTAAAAGAAGTGAAATGGACACAGCTGGTTCAAAGTCAGAAGAAGCAGCCCCGAAGCAGCCCTCGGTAAGCGTGGAGAAAACGCCAAAGAAGGAGGCAAAAGGCGCAACTGCGAGGCAAGGGACGCCATCACCGACGCCGCAAGCTCCGTCTTCCCAGAATAAAGACAAGGTCCCCGGGCTGCTTGGCAAAAAGGATCTCGACGATTTACCGCGAAAGCTGAACAAACGGTCGGCCAAGATCAGGAGATTGGACATGAATGACCTCTTGACACCGAAAAAGCCCAAAGTAGATCTCGCAGCAAGTGCAGGACCAGGTACGGCAGAGAAGAAGACACCGGTGGCGGGCGAAAAGGGTCCGCTGCGAGCTGGAAGGACTGGCGCCAAAGAGCCGCCGCTCAACTCTTCAAGCCCTACTCCTTTGTCTGATCACAGAGAGAAGACTGAGGATGCTTTGCATGGTGATGCGCTGCGCAATGGTGCCGCAGACTCGCTCGAGAAGAAAAAGAAGAAGAAGAAGAAGCGAAAGCGGAATCTGATGGAAGCCGAGGGAGGTGGTGAAGAGAAAAAGGAAGAGGAGGGCGTTGACCCTAGTCGGTCGCCGACTTCATCGCCAGCTGAAGCTCCCGTGAAGGCAGAGTTCAGAGCCGAATCCACGGGAGTCAATGTGACGGCTGTGCCGGCGCCTGCGCCTGCGTCTGCGCCTGCAGAATCATCTCCGGCGCAAACTCCAGCTTCAACTCCAGCCCCAAGTCCAGTTCCAACTCCGGCACCAACAACAATGCGCTCCATCAAGGGCGAGGTACCCGTTGTGAAACCGGCGCCCAAATCCAAAGATCCAGCAGGCGTGCCACTGACGCCCCAGGAATGCGCAGAAGATAAGCGCGCTTGGGACGTCCGCACGCTCAAGGACAAGGTTTTCGAGTCTTCATGGGTGAATGACGCAGTGAAATCTTGGTTCACTCTCAAGCGGACGTGGCGTCTTTTGGCAGTCGAGGATGCAGAAAAGGCCGCAGGCGCGTTTTTCTTGCCTGTTTCGCATCCTTTGGTGTCAGATGAGGACCGTGCAATGTATTACGCCGTGACGGGGCGTCGTTCCAAACTGGAACGGCTTGTCAAGGCACGACGAAACGCGGGCTCGCCTCTTCTCGAGCGAAAAGGTCTCTTTGATTTGAGCGGAGCATTTAACTACCTCAAGGACGTGATCATGCCGGATGTGGAAAAACAAGCAAAAAAGAATGGCACGACGATTGTAGAAGCTGCCAAGACCAAGCTTGCGGCTCTGATTGAAAATCCGGCCAAGGCGGCTCCAGATGTGGTGGTAATGGACTCGCAGCTTGATGGCCCGGGCGCGCGGGGTGCGCGGGGCGCGGGCGCAAAACGCAAACGAAATTCGCAGGCGGGCCGCGTCATGGCGCAGCAGCAGGAGCAGCTTCGCCAGCGGCGGCTCCTGCAACAACAACAAGAAAAGGAAAAGGAAATGCGCGAGCGACTTGCTCAGGAAGAACATCAAAAGCAGCAGCAACAGCAACAACAACAGCAACAACAGCAACAACAAGTGCAGCAGGAGCAGGAGCAGCAACATCGGCTGCTTCTTCAGCAGCAGCAGCAGCAGCAGCAGCAACAACAACAACAACAACAACAACAACAACAGAAGCTTCTTCGGCAGCAGCAGCAACAGCAAGCTCTTGAAGAGCAGCAAAAACGCCAAGACCAACGGTTTTCACAAAAGGGCGGCCGCAAGGCAGCAAACAAACAAGGAACTCAGAATCGCACGGGCAATGGTTCTAGCCAGCGGGCGTTGAGTCGGAAGGAGCAGGAAGAGATGGCGCTTGACATACAGCGAAAACAGTTGGCGCTGAGCAAAATTTCGCCCCAGGATCTGAAGCTTCTCTATGAGCAGCACGAGAAGGGATTGTTGAGCCCAGAAAATGAGGCAATTTTTGAGCAGATTATCGAATTTCAGAGACAGCAGCAGCAGCAGCAGCAACAGCAGCAACAGCAGCAGCAGCAGGGTTTTAACTACCTGGAGCAGAATTTCGCCAAACTCCCGAACATGAATATGGCGGAGTTGGATCAGTTTGAGCAAACGCTTGTGCAGCAACTAGAGCTTACGCAGCAGGGGATCCAGCAGCTCACTGCATGGATGAGCGCCACACCCTTGTCCGCTGAGGATCGAAAGCAGGTGGACGAGGAAGTGGAGAAGAGAAGGAACCTGGTGACCTTGTTCATTCCTCAAATGTATGCTCAAGTAAGACACCACAAGGCTCGTCTCCAGCAGCAGCAGCAGCAGCAGCAGCAGCAGCAGAAATAGTGGTGTGGTCATCTCAAAAAAAATAAAAAATAAAAATTGAATGCAAAATTCTTGGTGATTGTTTTCAGTTCCTTGGCGAAGGAAAATAGTTGCAAGAAATGATATCTCTGTCGAAGTGGCAGTGCAATGTAATGTAATGCAATGCGAGAAGACTCATCGCGAGAATGGATTCGAAGTCCTGGAAAGCCGATCATGACGCAGACTTTAAAGGATTTTTGTGGATGGCACGGGAAAGAAGAGGAGGTTTGATCCGAGGGTGGACTACAACTGTGATTTTCTGCTTTTCATTTCGATTGAACATACATTTCTCTTCAGATGGGGGTAGAAATAGTGAATTTCTGCTGCAGTCTTGAAAACTTCAGGCCTCACTTGTGCCTTTAAACTTGTTGTGCTTCCTTCTTTGTGGCGCTATCTACTTTGAAGCAAAAAATAAAAACTGTGGTGTGGGGCGGTGTTCTTCAATTAGTCACTTGTCGGTCGGTCGGTCGATTGATCGACTTACTGTGCGGGCGATAAAAAGTACAGAACACAAACAAATTGCTTGATGGTATTCTTATCCTAGTTTCAAATAAGAGCAAGCCGGAAAGAAGCACATCTGTACATCAAGACCCTACACCAAGCCAGCGTGAGAACGCTAGGTCTCAATTATGCTTGGATGGTCGGGAGCAGAATAGTAATGATCACGAAATCAGCGCGCCGCAAGAATCTGTTGCGGCTGATGTTGCTGCTGCTGTTGCTGTTGCTGGACCGCGACGTCTTTGTGCGCGGTCTTTGCCTCATCATCAGAGGGGTCATGAATGTGTACGTTGCGCAGGTTTGAGACCTCCTTGGCCAGAGGATCGGAACTATCGTCAAGCTCGCTCTCACGAA
Source organism: Aurantiochytrium sp. KH105 (assembly GCA_003116975.1). NCBI lineage: Eukaryota > Bigyra > Thraustochytrida > Thraustochytriidae > Aurantiochytrium > Aurantiochytrium sp. KH105. Next base: position 148,442 of record BGKB01000146.1, read on the forward strand.
GGTCGAAAAAGTTGTTCACTCGCTGTTCCTGATCTTCTTGGCACTGGTCTCGAGGGCAGGTGTCGACGCTATCTTCATCGCGGGCATCGTAGTCGTCGTCTTCCTCTCCTTCCGAAGAGGACGAGGTGCTGTCGCGAGGCGAGGTATCGGAGATGGTGAATCGGAGCGCGGAGACGCGCTCTGCCTCGGCCACGACGCGCTGAAGGCTAACCAGATAGGGGTGGTGAAAGATGGAGACCTTCATGCCACGGCCGCCTCCATGCAAAAGGACGGGCACGCCCTCGTCCTCGGACTTGGACTGCTCAACAATGCGCAGACACAGGTCGTCGAGGAGTTCGCGCACACCGCCGATGAGCTGCGCGTCCATGCCGATGAGACGCACGACGTCAACGGAGGAGAACTTTTGGCCAAGCACAAAGAACTGGTGGAGGAGTTCATCTGTAAAGTGCCGTTCCCTGCGGAGGCCCATCCATGTCTTTGTACCTTCCGCGAAGCAGATGGACTTGGACTTGCGGACTGTTTGAGCGTCTTCGAGTCGAGACTCGCGGTTGTAGACGGGCGGCGCCGCAGCAGTCATTGGGGCAGCTGCTTCGACTCCGGCGGCGGATTCTCGGACTGGGTCCTTGGCGGCCGTCTTCTTGGTCTTTTTCACGTTTTCCTTGCTCGCGTTGTTGCTGTTGTTGTTATTGCTGTTGGTCTTTGTGTGCTTTTGTTGCGACTGCGCGGCGTCGGTCTCGACCTTGGGTAGCCCGCAGCTCACGGCCTGGCGCTTGCGGGTCTCCAGCTCGAAGGGAATGCCGCGGCCAAAGCTGCGCTTCACGCGTTTCACGCTGCCTTCGTAGCCCAATTTGCGCGCGAACATCTCGCGAGGGCGGGGCCTTGCGAGCGGGGGTTCTTGGCTTGACTGGCTGCTTGGATTCGATCTGCGCTCGCAGGCTTGCTTGCTTGCTTGCTCGCTCGGCAGATAGAGAGAGCCAGGGTGCGTGAGCTGCGCCCCACCGGACCTCGCCGTTGAGGCGGTTTCGCCCCTCGACGCCTCGGGGGGCCGAGCACGAAGAGCGCGAGGAGCACGCGCACGTGCCCGCGTTGCCTGCCTGCCTCCGCCGCGCTGCGAGGGCGAGCGGGGTCGGGACGAGGGGAGAGAGGAGGCGGCGCGCGGGAAAGGCCTCTCGCGGCTGGCTGCTCGGGCGAGGGATGGAGAGGAAGAGGGAAGGAAGAAGTCAGGGAGGGAGGTCTGTGCGGCTCGCAGGCGAGCGGAGGCTGTGACGAGGCTGCTGTGCTGCGCCTGCGACCGCTTCTCGCCGGACGCGCTGGCTGGCCACGCGCGGACGCTGCCGCAGAGGTCTTGCGGACTTGTCTGCTCTGCTCTGCTCTGCTCTGCTCTGCTCTGCTTTGGAGGCCGCCCAAAGCGCGTGCTCAGCGTCGAGGCTCGGCTCCCCAATCACTCACGCCCTCACCCACCCACGCACGCCAAAACGGCCTCTGCTCCTCGGCAGGCGAGCACGTTGCCAGTCTGCGCCGTGGCGTCTCCTCGCGTCGCGTCCTGATCGCGCGGACCGGGCTCGCGCGGGGCCTGGGCTGGCGGGCGGGCGGGCGCGGCGCGGCGTGGCTGGCTCGTGCTCTGCTTTGGCGCTCTGCCGGTGGCCGCCCATACTCGCTCTCTGCTCGTCTCTCCCCTCCTTCCTCTCTCTCTGAGGCGCCGCTCGATCGGCGCGGCCTGGCCGGCGCCCAGACTCGCGGCGTGCTCCCCTGGGCGCGGGCGGCGAGGGGGACCCTGCGCGAGTCGCGGCGCGGCGCGGCGGCGCGGGGCCGGCGGCGCAATAGTGGCCGCGGGCGGGCGAGGCCGCGCGGAGACGCGGAGTGCCCCCGTACGGGCACCTGCCGCGGCGCGTGCAGGGGCAGCCTGCGCGTCTACCGCCGGGCACGCGCTGCACGCACCGCGCGGGAAGAGCAAGGCCTTCAAGGGGAGAAGCGCGTGCGATGCGAGCGGCCCCGACATGTGCCGCTGCTTGCTTGCTTAGGCTGGTTGTGCTGGCCGCCGCGCCGCGCGTGCCGCCTGCGCCGGCGCATGCCCGGCAGACGCTCCCTCGCCGCCCCGGCACGCGCGGCCGGCAGGCGAGGGACTTGCGGAGCCACAGAGGCAGTTTGGCGGCCCGGCTGAATACTTTTTTTATTTATACTACAGATGCCAGGTGCCCGGGGTGTGTACTTCCGTTCTGTTCCGTTTTAGGAGGGAACGGGGCTGAAGAGATTGCTGGATGCCCCCCAGCGGGGAGAGGTGACAGGGGCGCGAGGGGGGCGCGAGGGGGCATCGGGGAGAGAGGGTCGAAGTGAGCGCGTGCACGCGCTGCTGCACTCACTGCACTGCTCGCTATCATTGCACCGCATCGCATCGCATCGCATCCCGTCGCTTCGCATCGCTCGCTCTCGCTCTCGCTCTCCGCTGCCGCGTGGAGTCGAGGCGAGGCGACGCGAGTCGAGGCGGAGCACGTCGCGGAAAGTGCCTTCTGCGAGGCCTCTTCCTGCGAGCAACTCCAGCTGCGCGGACGCTCGGAACGATCGAGGCCGGCCCGAGAAATAGGCCCTCGCTCCCTCTCTCCCGCTCGCGCCGGGTATATCGCGGGCTAGCCAGCAGCAGCGGAAGCAGCCACGCCGCCGCAGCAGCGGCAGCAGCCAGGAAGCACCTGGATGAGCAGGGAGTGAGGCGTGCTACTACACCCGCCATCACGCGAACTTGGCACGGATGGTTGAAGTCGCGCGCTTATTCACTTCACTTCACTTCACTTCACTGTCAATCAAGTTGCTTCTGGCTGGCATGGTGGCTGGCAGGCTGCGCCGCGCAGCTCTTGATGGAGTTGACACGTGAATCCTAGTCGCAGGTGCTGGCTGGCTGGTGGCCATTGGGCGCGCGGCTGGTTGGCTGGCTGGTTGGCCATGGCCATCGGTTGCGGCGGGTCGTCGACAGCGCGCGCAGTGCAGCGGCGTGTGAGGCCTTTACACTGCGCGTGCAGGTCCTGGCTCGCAGCACGAGCAGCTTGACGGGCACTGTGCGCGCACAGGAAAAAGTACTATACCTACTATACCTGGGCGCTCGCGGAGGCCGCTGGCCGAGGCGCGTGTCCGTTCTTCACCCTTTCGGGGTGGGGTGGGGAGGGGAGTGAGTGGGCTTGGTCGTGCAATGCGATCGGCGACAACGTTTGGCTGCCACCACTGGCCACGGACATGTGATCGCTCTTCTCGGAGTTTATGAAAAATAAAGATCGAAAATTGTTGGTGTTTTTTTGGGGAGGTTGATATACGTGGTTGGAATGGTGTGCGCCTTGCTTGCCAGCCTACAGCGTCCTTGAATCAATGACGATAATGATGATGTGAATGGCATGGACGAACAGAACATGCTTGCTCAAGGACCAATATCCTCCGGTAGGATCTTCCCTTGCCTTGCACTCGCCAAACGACGACGTCGTCACTTGCAACAGCAGCAGCAGCAGCAGCAGCCAAGAGCTGCTGCATCAGCAGATTGAATTGCATCGTTTTTCGTGTGTTGCGTCGTGTCGAAGGCCCGAGTCGTCCTTGGCTGGCTGGCGAGAGAAAGAAGGAAAAGGAAGCAGTTTTGTTCTGCTTACTTGCCGTTCGGATACTGGCCCCGAATCGAGTCCGCAGCGGCCTGAGAAATGCAGCGGTCCTGCACGGCCTGGTGCAAAAAGACGTCGAGGATCTTGGCGGCGCCAGGGGCATCGAGCTCCAAGTCCGGAAGAGCCTGAAAGAGACGACGAAAGCCAATCTCCATCTGCTTTTCGGAAATAATCTCCCGCGAGCTGAGCTCCGCCAGCAGCGACGACATCATGGCCTGCTCGCGCTCGCGACAGTCAAGACTGATCACCACGGCACGCTTGACGACCTCGTGGTGAAAGTGACCCACATTGAGACGCTTCACAAGGTTGCAAGCCTCGTCGATGTCGCTCGAGCTCGTAAACTCCTCGAGAAGCATTTTGATCTCATGCTTGAGCTCCGAGACAGAGGCCCGCGAAGTCGGGCCCCAGACGTGCTCGAGACGCACGAGGCCGTGTTTGATGGAGAGCAAAATCTTGGCATTCTCCACGACCTCGGCGCCAATGTGCTGGATGAGCGGGTCGTTGAGGAACGAGGGCGGCAGGATCTCGTCCGCCACGGCGCGAGCGACAAACTGACTGAGAAACTTCTTCGCGTTCGGAATGTCGAGGCTGAGGTCGTCAATCAGCTCAAAGAGCCTCTCAAAGCCCTTGGCAACTTGAGCTGCCGAGAGAATGCGCGACCCGTGCAGCTCCGAGAGCGCCACCGAGACGAGCTCGCGCTCGCGCGCTTTGCGCTCCATGCCAAGGGTCACGGCACGGCGCACGAATTCGTACAGGAGCATGGAGCTGTGCAGCTCCACGACGGACCTCTTCAGATCATCAATGTCCTCGCTCGAAAGGTACTCGGCGACGATGGACACGCTCTTGACCTTGAAGTCGGCAAGGGGCATCTTGGCGGGCAGTTGCTGCGTCTCGAGGGACGACTGCGAAGGCGGCGCGCCAAAGAGATGTCCGCCGCCCTGCAGGCCCTGCAGGCTGATGCCCGCCTTTTGGGCCATGGCCTGGTGGTGGTCCAGGATCGAAAAGATGGCATCCTCCTCGCCCTGCTCGTCGAAGCTGTCATAGTTCGGGTCGTTCTTGTTGATGGCCGGTTCCACGCCCAGCTCGTCGCCCGGCTTGCCCCAAGTGTACTTGCTGTGGCCGCCGCCGCCCTTCTTGGCCCACCCGCGCTTGCCCTTGAGCCCCGCGCGGTCGTGCCTCGCTACCGGCACTTTGCCCACGCCGCCGCCGCCGCCGCCCGCGCCCGCGATGCCGCTCGCGCCGCCGGGCGGCTTGCTCGCGCGGTTCGCGTGCGCCTTCTGCAGGGCCGCGCGGGTCGCGCTGCCCATCTGCATCGTGCGCGCGCCGCTCGCGAGCTCGCTCTTCGCGAGCTCGAGCTTGCTCGCGTGGGACGAGATGGGCGGATGAATCCTGCGCGGCCTCGGGACGCCGAAATGCGACCCAGCGACCGCCGCGCCCGCGGCCTCCCTCTTCGCGCGAGGCGGCGACGCCGGAAGGCGGGCGGGCAGAGGGGCAGGCGGGAGGGCACGAGCGGCGCGCGCGCGAGGGTGCAGAGGCGGAGCGCGGGGAGGGGACCGCCCGGACGTGGACGCGCCTGCTGTCGCTGTGCTGCTGGCGCTTTCTGGATTTGATTTCTGCCGGGAAAAACGGGAAAATATCTTTTTGTTTTCCCCCTTTTCCTGTTTTTTCTTTCTCTGTTTCGTGCCCGATTCCGAGTCGGCGTAGATTTTGTCGCCTGGCTGCAGGGCTAGGTTGGGTGTAGATACGTTATGGCGTTGGGCTAGCAAAGGCAGTAAGCTGGCCGAAGTGGAGTGCAAATCGCGGCCTGGCGAAACAACAACAATAAAAGGTCAAGAGGTAAGTGATTTGACTGAAAATCCACTTTTCGCAGATGGAGACGAGGGAGACCACACCAGCCAGCCCGTCGTAACCTGGTCGCGTCACATTGTCCGCCAAGTGCAGGATGCGAGCGCATGCGAGATAAGAAAAGAAGATCATCAGGATCACACAAAAGAACATGGTATACTCAGGCAAACGGGCGAGGCCACGAAGTCCACTCAAAGGTGCGGCGAGGGAGACCATACCAGCCAGCCCGTCGTAACCTGGCCGCATCACATTGTCCGCCAAGTGCAGGATACGAACGCAAGCGAGATAAGGAAAGAAAATCATCAGGATCACACAAAAGAACATGGTATACTCAGGCAAACGGGCGAGGCCACTAAGTCCACTCAAAGGTGCGGCGAGGGAAGTTCTCAAGCAAATCAGCGTCAGCGGTTGCCTCCTCGCGGAGCTTTTCAATCTTCTTGTTGAACTCCTCCGTGTAGCGCGCGGCCCGCTGATCAATGAGAAGCTCGCGCTGGCGCTCAATGGCGGCAAGACGCGCCTTTTCGTCAATCTGCGCGCGAAGCAGATCCTGGTTGAGCATACGGCGCCCGCGCTCTTCGCGCTCGTGCTGACGGTGGCGCTCATTGGCTTCCTCGTCGAGCTTGCGCTGACGAGCAATGTAGTCTTCGTCCGCAAGACGCTCCTCGAGCGCCTGGTTCTGTCGCTCGGCAATCTGCCGCTGCCGCGTCTCGTCAACCTCTTTCATGAGACGAGCGCGCGCTTCGGCGTCGGCAGACCACTGCGCCTCGCGCTTGAGCCATACCTTTTCGGACTCCTCTTGCCGAATGCGTTCCAAGTCGCTCTCATCGCGTGCCTCGCGAATGGCCAGCTCGCGAAGATGGGCCTGATAGTCTTGGGAAGCCTTGCGCATCTCCGCCTGCTTGGCGCGCTCAATCTCGGCGGCCTTGCGGTCACCCTCCAGTTGCTGGTTCAAGAGGTATTTGTCGAGACGTTGCTCTGCCTCCGCCTCGGCGGCGCGCTTCATCGCCCGGTCCAGGTTCTCTTGCTGAACGGCAATGCGCGCCAATCGCTGCTCCTCCTCGCGGCGAATCGCAGCCTCGCGCTCTTCATCCTCCTCGGCCCGCCACTGTGCGCGCCACTGGGCACGCCTCGCCTCGAGCTCGTCGACCTCTGCCTGTCGCCGCTTTCGAAGTTCCTGGACCTGGGAGTCGAGCATAGTGCGCATCTCTTCGTTGCGCACCGCGGCCTCGCGGCGCTCGCGCTCCTCGCGAGCCCGCTTTACCTCAATACTGGCGTGCCACTCGCGCGCGAACTCTTCGTCCTCGCGAGCACGCGCCTCTTCTTTGGCACGTCGTTCATCGAGCTGGACGCCGCGATCGCGTGTGACCTTGAGTGTGCGCATCTTGGACTGCTGAAGTCGCATCTCGTCTTGGGCGAGACGGTCCCGTTGCTCGAGGCACTTTTTGGCGAGCGCCTGTCGCTTGGCTTCGCGGTCGTCCTTGAGCTGTTTGGCGCGCGCTGCCATGCGCACGCGACGCTGCTCGGGGGTCTCAAAGCTGTTGCGAAATTCCTCCTCGAGCTGTTCGCGCTCGCGTTGCAAAAGATCTGCGAGCGCGCGCCGTCGTCGGTCCAGATTTTGCTCGTGCGCAGCGAGACGCTGCTGCATGCCGGCACGCACGCGCTGACGTGCCATGGCTGCTTCGGATTTTTGCTCCCATTTCGCGAGGTCTGTGAAGCGGTCTACTTGCCGAATACCGGCCTCGAGGTGTGCCCTGCGCTGCTCGCCCTCGCGTCTCTTGATGATCGTGTAGTCCGCGGGGAGCTTTCGCGTCGGCTTAAAGGCGTCCATCTCGCTGTTGAGCTCCTTGCTCTAGCTCAGGGTCCGAGGCCAGGTTTTCGGCCAAAGCCACAGCTTCGTTGTCCTCTTGTTTTTGGCCCCTCTCGTCAACTTGTCCCTCCTCTTGACGCACGCGCACGGGGAGCGCCAAATCGCGCGAGGACGCTTTCTTCGCCGGCGGTTTGCGCGCACGCAGTTCGGGTCTCGCGGACGTTGTTGGTTGTTGTTTTGGCTCAGGCCCGTGGACGCGGGCGCAGACGCCGCTACCTCCCTGGTCTGCCTGCGTGCCTGCCTCCCTCCCTCCGGCCCTCGCGCCTCCCGCGCCTCCCGCGACCGCTGCGCAAGCGCCGCTATCGAGCTCTACGCGCGGGCGCGTGGCTCCTTGTTGTCTTCCTCCCTCCTCCCGGTCCTTGGTTTTTTTATTTCTTCATCATTGATTAGGACCAAAACCAAAAAATTGAGGGCGGAAAAAATTATAGGCGTTGGGTTCGCCGTCGACATTTTGGTCGAGAAGAGGAGCGGAGTTGCGACGACGACGGGATTGGTGTGTTATGCAAGAAAGCCTATACCTGCATGACTGATATTGGCTGGCGTTGTGCCTGTCGAGGATTCAAAGAATCAGTCTGTTCGTCGCCGGCGCCTTGAATGATAAAGGTGAAAATGGAATGGAAAGGAACTTGAAAGGAAAGGAAAGGAAAGAAAAAGAAGTGGATAGCTGCAGGACTCAGTGAAGAGTGGTGAGGCACCTTGAGGCTTGCTTGCCTGCTCGCTTGTTTACTTACTTCGCTGCCTTACAGTGAGTATCGCTTTTCACAACAAAGAAATGAAAAAAGAAAAACTTTACACTCAAAAACCTTCGCTTCCCTTCTTGCTCGCTTGTGAAACGGCTCTGCGATCGGGCGGCCGCGCTCACATGCTTGCTGGCTGGCCGCGAGAAATGAGGAAGCCAAAAGACAATCTCGCTTTTGCTACGTGCGTGGGGAAGATGGAGAAAAAGATGCTCGGAACAGCAGCGTGGGCGCGTGGCATGGCGCTCGTGAGCGTGGTGCTCGCAGCACAGAGCTCAGACGTATACGCAGCGCCGACCATTGAGCAAGCTGAAGTCACCTGCCCCGAGGGGTTCGTTTTTCGGCAATGCGGCACACCTTGCCCAACAACCTGCGACAATTATGGTGAACAGACAATGTGCATCAAAATGTGCAAGTCTGGATGCTTTTGCCCATCAGATAAAATCCTCGACGAGGTCACCTCGAGCTGCGTAGATTCGATCGCTGCGTGTTCAAACAAGCCGCTTGCAAGTGGCACTGATGCTGACGAAGCTCACAGTCAAGCCGTAGACGCGCAGACTGTCGTCTTTGCTGTAACTGGCGTGCTCTTTGCCGTGCTCTGCGCAGCTATTATGCGCTGCGTACGCCGAAGCGCTGCGGCCCCAAAGGTCGTCGCTCGTCCCACAGGAAACAAGCTCAAAGTCGTCGATCTCAATCTCAACCGCGCAGGTGCATCGCCTGAAGAAGTATCCACGCAGCACGTGTAGGTAGAGATTTACAAAAACGAAAAACAACATGTATGTTAGCTTTATTTCGTTCGACCTGCACAAGATCATGAATCACGTGATCAATTGAGTAGTAGCAAGCAAACTTGGAGAGAAATTGCAAGCAAAATGAGAAGGAACCAATTTCTGACCATCCTTGCATCCTGGGACCTATGAAGGACTTTGAGATGATGAAGAAAGTAAGAGTAAAAAAGAGTGCACAAACGAAACATGGTTTGGGGGGGGGAGAGGGGGGGGTAGTAAATTGCAAGCGAATTACTTGTAGAATCAAAGACAAAAGTGGAGTGGGTGGGTGTTCTCGCTTACTCGCCGCACGTGGGCTGCTTCGTGGGAGCTGGGGTCGGCGCCGTGGGGAACGGCGTGGGCTCCGGAGTTCCGAGTTCAAGATCTTTGCCAGAGTCAACGCTCTGGCCGAGCGAAGCCGTGTGGGTGCCAATGGTGCTGAAGAGGAGCGTGACGACATCGCCTTCGACGCTAGCGCTATCGGCACCAGTGTACTGGATCGAGCTCGCAGTACCCGAGGGCATGGTCACCTCGACCTTGCCGCTGCCAGTGACAGTGAAGCTGATATCGGTGGCGCTCGTAGACGAGACAGCCTCGAGTTCCATGCGCATCGCGAGCTTGGTGATGTGCGCCTGCGAAGTCGCGCTCACAGTATCGGCCAGGGTGAAGCGGAAGGAGCCACCATTCGTCGGAAGGAAGATGCGCGACGACGTGTACGCAGGCCAGTCCTCGACGCTGTTAATGACCTTGCTGCCGTCCTGAAGAACAGAGACCGCCATGGCACCGAGCGAGCCACCCGTGGAGGAGATCGTGGCCAAGTAGGTATCGTTACCCTCGTCCGTGACTTCGATCGAGGTCGCGGTAAACGCGCGAATGCGGTCCGAAAGACCCATGCCCGTGACAAACTCGGCGCCCATGTTGTATGCCTTGGCAATGACGGGTTCGATCAAGGTGGACGGGTAAAGGCCGTTGTCAAAGGTGTAGCTCTCATCGTTCCAGTCAACCAGGGCGTAGTCGTGGACAGGTAAGTGCATGATGGCCATCTTGGCGTTTTCGGTGGCGTTGTCGAGCTGCTCAAACCAAAAGGCAGTGGTCGCCTCGGGCGTCCACTTGAGGAATTCAATCGCCGTAAAGTCAAAGTACATGTTGGGTGCCATGTAGACCATGTCGCTCACAGCGTCAATGTAACCAAAGCAGCCCGGGTAGCCGGCGCCCTGGCCAGCATAGCCGCCAGAAAAGTAGGTGTCGTTAAAGTAGGGCTCGAGCTTGATGAGCGTAGCGAGCGACTCGGTGGCACCAGGCTGCGCCGAAGCAAGGCGCGAGAGAGACATGTTGCCCATAGTGTACTCCTTGGCGGTTTTGAACTGGAATTCGAGCTCGGCATCAGTGAGCAGATTGATGTCATCGGGGTGCGTGAAAGAGTGCGTTCCGATCTCGTTCTCGAGGGCAATGTATTGATCGTAGAGCGGTTTGGCCCAGGTCCAGTCCGTGTACTCCTCTTCGTCGACGTCATTGCCAAGATTAATGTAGTACGAGCAGACAAAGCTGTAGTTGCCATACCAGGGCTCAATAATGCGGGGGAGAAGCGCGGTCTCGAGGATGATAGCCTGCGGGTAGTACTGGCTCTGGTCCATGTCATTGCGTGCCGCAAAAATGAGGTCCTGGCGCGTGAGCTGTACGCCGACCGTGAGGCCGTCCGCGGCGACGGCCCAGGCGATAGCGCGCCAGACAAGGTCGCGGTTGGCGGCCACCTCGAGAGTAGAAAAGTGCACAGTGCGGCCGCTGGTCTTGCCGAACATGTTGGTAACGCATTCGGTGGCGAGAATGGAGTCGTAGGTGACGGTACCCGTGCCAGTGATGACGAGTTCCTGCGTGGCCACCGTAGTCACATCGAAAGCCGTGCGCGAAAACTTTTGGTACATGTTGGTGAAGGTGCCTGCGGTGCTTTCGTCAAAGAGTTCATCACCAACCTCCTTGTCGGCGAGGATGGAGAGCGTGTTGTTCGCGACGATGATTTTGGTCGAGGTGGTCGATGCATAGACGGGGCTTGCGTCTTCGAGACCAAAAAGCAAGTTGAGAGTAAAGTACGGGTCACCAGCGATCACGGAGCGATCGAGGGCGTTGGTGGCAAAGTCGCCAATGCCCACGAGACCGACCTTGTGAAGATGGACAAGGCGCACAAAGGCCTTGCGAATTTCAAAGGTAAGGTCGGGGTCGATCCAGGCAAAGTAAGGAACAACAATGACCTTATACTTGCAGGACTCCTCGACATTGAGAATGTCATCGAGGGTGATGCGATCGTACGGGAGGCCGGCCTGCATCAGCTGGCCCTGCATGGACATGAAGAGTTGGCGGTAGGCCTTGTCCTGGAAAAGAAGGTTCTGGGCGTCCAGAGAAAAGAGTACGGCGGCCTTGTTCGGGGTGTAGGTGCAAGCGGGCTCGGCATCGATGCCCTTGATGACGGGCGCAAAGTTGAGCAGGTACTCGGGCTGGAGCTGGCCGACCCAGGCGCCGTCAACGGAATGGATGAAGTTTGCCGCAACGCCCAGATCGCGGTCGGTGGAGACGGGCACGCCGGCGGCGACAAGCTGAGCCATGGACACCTCAAACTCGACGGCGCCAGGCATGACAGAGGCTGTGAGGGGAATGTAGGCGCTGGAAATGGTGGTGTTGATCGCCGTTGAGCAAGTGTCCACCGCACCAGAGCAGCCCGTGTAGAGTCCAACAGAAGCCAGCAGCTTGGGCGAGTTCCAGTCCATTAAGATGTGAACGTAGGCATCCGAGCCTGTGGCGGGCATGGTGTACGAGGCGGCGCCCGTGTATCCCGAAGTCATGTTGACGTCGGTGTCAAAGTAAATATGGGTTTCGATGAATTCGCCATCCCCAATGGCCTGAGGCCGCGCGAGGAAGAGCCATGAATCCCTTTCATCATTGTAGGACGCGTAGAGCTCGGCATACTGTGCGATGTCTTGGGTCTCGTAGAAGCCCGGGAGAACGCGCTGGCTGGCTACCCAGTCAGAGCCGTCACCATCAACAACCTGGCCCGTGGCGGAGGCCACGAGGACGGCGGCCACGGCCAGCACGAAGCGCAGAGGGCTCATGCTGGCTCGCTCGCTCGCTTGCTTGCTTGCTGGCTGGCTGGCTGACTGCTCGCTCACGTGCGTGCTTGCTTGCTCGCTCACTCGCTCAGGCCGGCTAGGCCTGATGAGCGTGTAGAAGCGGACGGGCGCGCCGGGAGCGCGACGCGACACGACGTGGGTCTCGTGCCGTTTGCGTTTTGCGTCCAACTTTGTCTAGACGCCGCCCAGCGCAGACTTGAAAGGAACTCGAAAGGAGGGAGGGAGGGAGGGAGGGAGAAAATGAAAAGAAAAAGAATGAATGAAAGAAACAATGAATGAAAGAAAGGGGGCCGGTCCCGGTGCGGTGCCGTCAGCGCCGCTGTGCGCGTGCAGACAGTGTAGTGCCATCCCGGCTTGTGTGGCTAAGTTGCACTAGGCTTTTCGTTGTCCATTCAGCCATCCACCACCGCAAGGCAAGGCAAGGCAAGGCAGAGGGCCAACTTTTGAAATTTTCATCAGGCACTTGATTGAGCGCCACTTGGAAGACGCCTCCCGCAGCTGCAGCGCGTGCAGCCCCCGCCGGCGTCCACTCCTTTCCCCTTTTACCCCGCATTTTCCCTGCTCTCCCTCGCCCTGCGATCGACGCAAAGTGGTGGCAGCGGCAACTCCAGTCGAGAAGCGGAATCCATGCCTTCGTGCCCAGCGCAAGGGCGGGCCGCTCAGGAACCCTTGGGCCGGGGCCGGCGCCAGCGCGGCCCTGCGTCCCCTTGGTTAGAGTGCAGTGCATCCGGCCGTGCGCAGGCGGACGAGGGAAAGAGAGGGGAAGGAAAGGTTGGAGCAGTAGGGTAGATGGACATACTAGAGAAGAAAAAAAAAAAAAAAAGGAAAAAAAGTGCGGGCTCCTCCGTCCATTCCGGGTCTCGCGACAAGCCATCGACCGATCGACACACGAAACTGCGCGCGCCCTGAATTCGAACGGTCGATCATCGACTTGCGGCCCGCGGCCTGGACTTGGACATTCAGCCCCGGCAGCGACGGCCGTAGCGAGTGCAGAGCAGCAGCCCCGGTAGACGTGGTAGGCAGGCCTGGGTCCGCTGTCTCGCGCTTATTCTGCTTGTGACTGCAAGCAGCCATGGCCACTGCAACCTATCTGGCCCACAACGACGAACGTAATCGATCGCGGACAGACGCGATCGGTCAATGAGTCGATCGAGCCAGCAAAGGTGAGCGAGCGATCGATTCACTCATCGATCGATCAATGCATCCAAGCTTTACCCCATCCGCGTCGGGCGACAGCAGCAGCCGTCATGGGCCCGAGCGTCTGCGTGCGTGTGAGCGAGCGAGTGAGTGAGCGTGTGAGGCCGAGTCCACTCGGTTGGAAAGGCAAGTCAAGCGCCATATAAGTGGCATCACGGACCGAGAGAGAGACACCGTGACGATTGCTGCTGAAAAGTACGATGCACGAATTTGGAGAAATGCACGCGCGCCGGCGCCAATTTGCACGCTCGCACGCATGGTTCTTGGTGGCGATGGCGAGGGATTCACTGTAAAATGCATTAATGGAGTAGCGGTCATGGAAGCAGGGCGGCCGCGGCTGATGGCCAAGAAGGAATTCAATGGATGGATTGATGGAATGTGAATGGTCGATCAACGAGCCTCACGAGATTTTCTCTGTTATACTTGTCAGGTTTCCGGTGGTTTATGGCGCTATGAGCGGGACCCACGAGCGCCGCCGAATTTCTTCATCGTGCTTCGAGCTGTTGCAGCTGGCATGGCTGCTGCAGCAAAGGATTGAATGGTCCGCCTTCTTCTCGCACGTGCTCGGGCTCATCGTCGAACCAACTTGACTGTGCGTGCAGGTCGTGCGACGCGTCTTTACTTTGTGCGTCTATCCTTTTCAACATGTGCCTGTCCCCGGCCCCGAAACAAGGCAGACGGACGGACATCTCAGATGGCTGACTGTGAGTGAGCGGAGCGAAATCAAGCTACCAGCGACCAGTGGCCAACGGAGCGCGTGAAAGACGCGCTCCGTTGCTCCGGTCGCTGTGTGTGTGTGGGGTGGGGGGGGGGGGGAGGAGGGGGGGGGGGGCGCCACATCGTGCGCGTCTTCGGCCCCGCGTGAGTCGAGCTGCCTCGCTCCCTCCTCGGAGTTCCTTTTGCGCGACATGCCCCTCCGATTCCTCGCGCCTTTACGCTAAACCGCCAGCCAACATCGGCCGATGGCGGCGAAGCTCAAGTGATTGCCTGCACTGCATGGCCGACGACGCGCGAGGTGGTCTGGCGACTCGCGAGAGCGCCCAGCTCTCCCCCACGGGACCGCGCGTCGTACAAGTGAGGGGAACTAAAAACGAGGGGGAAAGAGCGAAAGACCGAGCAAGGACGCGCGAGATTTGATTTGCAGAATGAATGAATAAAGAAAGAACGCAAAAGCGGTTTCGACCAGCCAGCCAGGGCCGCGCCGGCTGTGTGCGAATGGCCAGCGAACGCGGTCGGGAAAATCCGTGCGTCGCGTGCGTAGCCGCGACGCACCCGCAAGGCACACACGTAGCGGGCCGCGGAGACAAAAGACAAGACAACGTCAGTCTAGTAAGCGAGTACAGAGCTCAACGGCCGGCCGGCCTTACATTGTTGGCCAGGTCGATGGTCTTCGGCCCACGCACTCTTGGCAATGATGGATGGCTGCCGTGAAAGGCCTCGCGGGCCGTCGTCCGCGAGTTGACGAGGCGACCAATTCGCATTTTGAGGTCGCCATTTTGAGGTCGACGAACGGTGCGGCCAGCGCCATCATCTGTTGCTGCGGCATCGCAAAAGTTGTCCAGAGATCGATCCAGCAACCAGTGACAATGGATGCCGATCGACCCTCTGCTTTTCCGCCGCCCGCGCGCCCGCCACCGGTGGCGTGGTGGATTGTTGTCGGTGGGCTCGTTCGCGCGCGAGAGTTTCTTCTTCTCCTGTGCCAGTTCGACGCGCGGCGCCCGCAGCAGCAGCTAAAAAGGCGCACGTCGATCGCTGTGGAGTAAGAGCAAGTCTAGACCAGACTCACTTTCGGAACTTGTCGCGACGGCAGCCACACTTCGAGTCCGGCTAGTCTCCCTCTCCAGCCTCCGGCCCTGGCATACATGACGCGATCGATCGATACATGGCGAGCGATGGATGGCCAAGGATGAATCGGGAATGGCAGCCACCACCATTGGAGCAGCCATAGGAGCTGGCTGCCGCCCGACGGCGCTAGCGCATCGACGACAAGCACTCGCAGCGGGCCGCCAGCATCGTGTTGCTGGTGCGTGCAGTGATTCGGAGACCCACTGCGGCCGATTGCTGCATTGTAAGTTGTTATCGGTGGTGCCCGAGAAAGCGCGCGTTCAACAAGCCATGGCCAGTGGCAGGTTGAAGACGGCCTTCGCGCGTGCCGTGATGCACGAGACCATGGAGGAAGGAAAACTACAATCACGAGCGGCAGGCGCGGCAGCGGCACGTGATGGCAGGGAAACTAAGAGGGCGAGAGTACAGCGGCCAGTGGCCGCACGCGATGCTGTGCGGCGCGTCGCGGCGCGGCCCTGACCGACGGCAGACTTGCGCCTGGGAAGCCTGGACGGCGACGCCGGCCTGCGGCCGATCACTTCTCAACCCCGTCAGGCACCACTGCCCGAACATGCGCTTCAAGCGAGGCCGCAGACCTTCAAAGCGCGGGTCACCCGCCTTGGCTGGCGGTCTTTTGTGCTCTTGGAGCGGCACAGGCAGTTTGTGTTGCCGAGTTGCCTTGCCATGCAGTGCCTTGTCAATCAATCACCAACCAGATTCAAGTTGCCCTGACTTCCTTGGTCAGCGTAGCCCAAATAATCATCACTGGTGCTATACACCGTAGCCTACTTATACCTATGGCCGCGAAGGGAACCTAGTGCTAGCAAACAAAGCCCGTTCGTGTCCGGGCCCGAGGTCGGAGCAGTGGCCCGTGCAGGCAGGACACGACGCTTTGCGGACGAAGAAGCGGCCAACCAGCCACGGCCGGCCAGGCCGCACCGCTTGAGGGCCGGCCAGGCCGTCGACTTCTTTCCCCAGCCAGCTCAGCTCAGGTCTTGCGGCACGTGCAGAAACGACGAGGAGGAGATGGGCGCCGTGCCGAACCCGCGCAAGCCGAGGCGAGGCGAGGCTCCTCGGCACTTCGCCCGCGAACTTGACGGCATCTTGTCCCCAGCCAGCTGCAGCCAGAGCTTGCTCGCTTGGTTGTTTGCTTGCTTGCTTGCTTGGCCCGTGAATAAGAGCTTGCTTGTTGCTTTGCTTGCCTTCGCTTGGGATTTGGGATAAGAGTGAAAGAAAAAAATAAAAGAAATAAAAGAGTCACTTGTGATGGATGGCCCGGCTGCCCCGATGTGGCGTTCGCTCCTCGTCCCAGCCCCAGCCTCCGCCTCGCCAGCCTTCTCGGCCCCGCGCTCCTTGCTCCGCGCCGTCGCTCGCGGCCGCAGGCACGCAGCAAGGGAAGCCTTCCTCCCTCGCGCGCGTCGCCGGGCGCGCCTTGCCTTGGCTTGGCTTGGCGACGGGCGCGACGTGCAAGTGTGGTGGAGGCAGACCTTTCTTGCTTTCTTACACAACTCGGCACATCAACATGGCGGCAATAGGCAGTGGCACGCCAGACCACCTACCACCACTTTTTAGGTGCGGCGCGGCACGTGACGGAGAAAAGCTCCTCCAAGCCCTCGTGCCTCGCCTTGCGCTCCAGGCCTTGGCGAGGGCGAGCAAACCTTGTTCGACGCGCTCGCTCGCTCGCACGCGCGCACGATGACGGCCCTCGCGCCCTACGACGGCGACAGCGGCGACCTGGAGCGCGCGGAAAAGGGCGCACGCGGCAGGGGGGCGCGATGCGGCTGCGGCAATGTGAGCAAGCTGCAACTCGCGCTACTGGCCGCAGTGGCGGCCGTGGTGGCCCTGGGCGCCACGCTCGCCTTTGTGCTGACGAGGAGTGACGCCTGCGGCCTCGACAGCATGTCGGACGCGACGCAGGTGGAATGTGCGGCGCCCTCAGAAGAGGCCTATACAATGGCCCACCTTGTCCAGGACTGGGACAGTCTCGACGTCGTCTTTCCCACGCGGGGGCAGCCCGCGCGGAGTCTCACCACCTCTCTCTCCGCGCGCTTTGAAAATGACACGTATGCCTTTCAGGTCAAGTCCACGGCATATGGAGACGCAGTCAACTTGCCCATTACCATCTGGATTGACGTCGACCTCGACGAGACCACCACCATGGTCGCTGCCAACTGGACAGAAAATGTCGTGATCCCCGACGGGGCCGACCTAGCCATCGTCTTGGACGAAGACTTCGCCAAGGTGTACACGGATGTGTCGGCCTCTGACCCCGTGCTTCAAATCACCAGCGCAGAAACCCTCGTGGCGGTCACAAACGCGAACTCGAACCTCGACCTCGCTGTCGGGGTCAACGATGGAGAAACGGCTACTGTTGGCATCACCGCAAGCGCCGTCGCCAACCTTACCGGCGTGGAGAACATCGAGGATCTCATGATCAAGTTTCAAGACAGCACCAACAACGCGCAGGAGGGCCTTGACGCTTGGCTCCTCTTTGCCACAGACGACCTCCAACGCAACCCGCCCGCATGTGCGGATCGTCGCTCAGGCATGGTGCGGGGCGCTGTTGTCTTTTCAGAGACGGCGCAGGCTCGCTTCTACAACGACAAGAGCTATAACATGCTCTTTATGTCCATGCAGAATCAATTCATGCAAGCAGGCTTTCCCATCAGTCTCATCTACGACACCGACCTTACCGAAGAGGCGTGGATGTGCGACTTCAGCGTCATCATCATCCCCTACATGAACTATGTATCGCCGGCGCGCGCACCTGCGCTCCGTAAGGTCTTGACGCGTCTTGTGCATCGCCACGGCGTCTCGCTCGTGCTGGCGAACGAGTTCATGACTGCCAGTTCCGAAACGGACGTGTCCCTCCCCGCAGGAGGCGTAAATACCCTGCGCCTGCTCTCGGGTATTTCCGTTTCGTCTTTTCAGCTCGCCTCGGAAGTTGTCGTCCGCGCAAGCAGCGCCTCCACGGCCTCGGGCGCTGCCTTTGCGGATCTCGAGGACAACAAAGTCATCGTCAACAGCACCGTGAATACGGGCTTCTCCCCATATCTGAACGTTTATTCCCAGGCCTCTGACATGTCGGGCTTTGAGATCACAGAACTGGCGCGCGCCGATCTTACCAATACAGCTGGAGCTCAGGCTTCCTTTGCGCCCATTCTCGCCTCTCGTCTCCTCAATGCTCCCGAAGCCGGCCGCGTCATCCATCTCGCCTCCATTGACCTCCTCGCTGATTTCGATCTTGGTTGGAGACTCATTCGTTGGGCCGCGCAAACGCACGACACCGTTGTCAACGGCCCGCACGCATACCTTCAACTCACCCGGCATGACTCCATTTTTGTCGTGCGCTGGGACTGTGATCTCACCTCCTTTTTAACTGCAGCACCCACTGTATATCCGACCATGCAGTCGCGCTTCATTGACAAATGGCGAGAGGAGTGGGACATGGTTGCATCGTACTACATCAACCTCGGAAACAACTTGACGATTCAACGTGGGACCAACTGGACCTTTGCCAAGCCTCTTTATACCAATTGGATTGAGGATGGCAACGAACTCGGTTCCCACTCCTTTACGCACCCGCTCTATGTGAACAACCTTAACGCAACGCAGCTCGATTACGAGTTTGGCCTCTCCAACCAGTACATTTCCGGCAATATGTCTCTCGACCGTATTGGCGCCGCGCAGCCAGGCAATCCGTTGAACTTGGCTTCGGATACTGCAATGGAAAAGTATTATAGCTCAACCTATTTTTCCACCTCCGTCAGCAAGTCTGGTGCCGGATACGAGGGCGCCTTTGGATTCATGACGCCTCTTAGCAAAATGGTCCTCATGGCACCCAATCTCTCCTTCGATTTTACCTTTATCGAGTACAAGCACCTCACCACCACGCAGGCCGAGGCTGCCTGGCTCCAAGAGTTTGACCTCGCCACTCGTTTTGCCAATCGTCCCATCATCCACGCCGGTGTCCACCCTTATGCCGTCGTGAGCTACACGTACAACAGCACCAAACAGGTCATGGAGCTTGACTCGGGTCTGTACAGCTCGGCAATGTTCGAGTCGCTCTTTGGGACCGCGCACGCGAGCAATACCGAGTTTCTTCCGCTCATGACGCTCAACGACCGCATTCGCTCCTACAAGTCGGCCTGGTTCCGCGTGGTGCAGCTCAACGGAAGTGCCCTGCAGGTCATTGTCTCTTCAGATGATGATTCGACTGAGGGCTTTGGCGCCTTTGCGCTTACCATGCCGGACCCGGCTCTTCGCATTGTCTCCGTCGATAACTGGTACGCTTACTCGGCGAGAGATGTCTTTCTTCCGAAGGCTGGTGGAAGTTTTATCATTCGCACTGGGGCGCTTTCTGCATCGCCCCTCGCGTGCACGCGCATTACTGAGATGAGCATGCGCGTCAAGCTCGAGTCGTTGGCCGGTGACTGCAGCTCGCTGACCGCAACTTTGCAAGGACCTGGCAAGGTTCGCATCGATCTTGCTGGAGATTCCTCCAGCTACACCATTTCAGGCGCCACCGTCGCCCTTGATGCCACCTCTTATGTGGAGCTCACGCTCGTAAAAGGATCCCAGACAGTAACTGTTTCTGTAGCATAAGCTTGAAAGATAAATCTCATTTTGTTGACCAAACCAAGCAAGCATCCATGTGACACGGGGAAAGTAAAAAGTCTTGGATCTTTTCATGTTCGCGGCTGCTGCTGCTGCTGCTGCTGCTGCTGCTGCTGCTTGCACAGTGAGACATCGCTGTGGGACAGCGAGAGTTGCTCGCACAAGTATAAAGAGAGTTTGTCGCTCATACAATGTATACTTTCCATCGAAAGCTTGTCGCTCATGCATGCAAAATTTTTCATTCTTTGTATGTTTTAGAAGGAAGAAATCGCTCACATGCTCGCTCTCGCTTGTAGAAACGACACAAATGGTTTTTTCTTTCATTGCTCTGATTTCTCTACCCGCGCGCTCGTAAATCACATCAAGCAGCATTGGAAATTTCCATTGCTGCCGAAGATGAAGATGATGACGACCCTGCAGCAGCAGCAGCAACACCATCCTGCATTTGGCGTCGGGAAATGAAAAAGGCTCCAACGAGAGCTCCGAGCTGGAGCGTCTCCGAGGTGCCCGATGCAAGATTGTACTCAATTTCTGCCATGTGCTTCAAAAGTTGTACTCGTGTCGACGGGGCAAACTTTACTTTTTTGAGGTCCTCATGAAGCGCCTGCAAAATGTCCACCAGGGCGAGCCCCTTCGTGACCTGCAGATCTCTCACGGTCTGAAAGGCCTCCGACACGGACTCGCTAAACAGAGCGCTTCGACACGCAAGAATATCAGCCGCCGTGGGTTTGCCTGTGCACCGGTACACGGCTGCCTCGTCAACCTTGCGATTGTTGGCGAGAGAGCTGGACTGCAGAATATTCAAGACCTTGCGCATGTCACCCTCGCCTAGCTTGAGCACAGCATCGAGCCCTGCCTCCGTGACCTCGAGCTCTTCCTTTGCGATGATCTCCTTGACGCGTCCAACAACAAGCTGCGTTTTCAACGGCGCAAAGCGAAAGCGAGTGCAACGCGATTGCAAGGCGGGGATGATCTTGCTCGCATAGTTACAAATAATGCAGAAGCGCGCGTTGCTTGCGTATTTCTCAATGACGCGGCGCAATGCCATCTGCGCGTCCTTGGTCATGTTGTCTGCCTCATCGAGAATGACCAACTTGATGCCGGTGGAAAAGAGCTTGCGCGTTCCTGCAAAGTTGGAGATCTCGTTCCGCACAGTATCAATGCCGCGAGCATCGGACGCGTTCATTTCCAGAACCATGGACCGCATGCTCGATCCGTACATTTCGCGCGCCACGGCCAAAATCGTCGAAGTCTTTCCTGTGCCGGGTGGGCCGTAGAACAAAAGATGTGGCAGCCGGTTGGCGTCCACGAGTTTACGAATTGTCGCCACGATCTCGTCGTGCGCGACCAGGTCCTCCAATTTTTGCGGCCTGTACTTTTCGATCCATGGCAATGCCTCCGTTTCTTCCTGCAGCTTATCCGCCATGCTCCGGCCCTTTCCCATCGTCACCGCCGCCGAAGAAGAAGAAGACGACGACGACGACGAAGAAGAAGAAGACGAAGCCATGGCAGATCTAACGAAGCTACTCTTTCCCGTTCGCTCGTTCACGCAAGAGAATCGCTCGCTGTCTGCCTCGACTGCCTGCTTGCCTGTCTGCCTCTACCGACGCGGCGCCGCTCACGATCGCGTGACCCGCGCACGTTTTCTCGTTTGCTGGACAGACAAGTGCTCTGTCTCCCAAGGGCAAGCGGCCAGGCAGGCGGTCGTTAGGTTGTGGTTGTAGGCCTAGGCCAAACCCCAAAAATATTTTTTTTAATCCGGCCACGGGCAAGGGCAATGAATGGGCGGGCTATTGCATGGCAAGAAGTTTCAAGTTCAACTTGGGCCTGGTAGGCCCCGGCAAAATGTCAGGCTCCGGCAAAAATGTCAGGCTCACGCAAGAAGGTCGCAAAAATAGAAACGTAAATTCTACTTGATTTCTCCCTTCTTTTGAGATAAAGTCTTGGTCTATGAAAGCAAAAGTAAAGTTTTCAAGTCCATGCAAGCAACACTAAAGTTTTCAGCTCCTTAGACGGTGCAACGCAGCGACCTTTCTCAAAATGGTGTTGGGCGCATACCCTTTAGGCGGGCTATTCCTGAGAATTATAAAATTAATGCTGCTCGCCTGTTTCGACACCGCCAAAACCAAAGATTGAACTTTTCTTTCCATGCCGCTGACAAGCGGGAAAAAAAATTACGAGACAGTTTATTCCTCGTCAGAGGTACAGAACTTGAACAGAATTCCACAGACATCCGTGAAGGAGATGACGCGCTGCGGCACCTGGTTTTCGTCCACGACGTAAAGATGATGCACATTGGTCGCGAGAAGCTTGGAAATAACCGCGTGAAGTTTGTCATTCTCGCCAGCCCCAAAGTACGGGAAAGCCTCCATGTCGGAACGTTCGCGCGCTTCTACAATGTACTTCCAGCAAGAAGTGATGAGGAGTGAGAAGCGTTTCTCCTGAAAGACGTACTGGATGTCGCTCATACTGATGGACCCCGAGAGGACGTCTGTTGACGGGTCCACAACGGCAACAACAGAGTGGCGCGTTTGGTGCATGAGATGCATGGCCTCCAAAACGCTCTGCGACTTGTTTACGCTGCGAACGGGGCTATGGCCCATTTCGAGTTCAGACACGGTCGAACTCAAGACATCATCATGGCGGCCCTGCACGTTCATCATAATGTACTGAATCACGGCCGAGGGGGAGAGTACAGCGATGACGTCGCCGTTTTCATCGTCTTGCACGAGCGCGCGACGCAATCCCTTGTCATGAAAAAGCTTGAGGGCTTCAACGAGAGTGGCGTTCTCGCTGATTAAGACCATTGGGTTGCGGGTGCTCAGGTCAATGGCCTCTGCCACAGGAACCCTGCCTAGCTCGTTCCAGACGTGTGCCGTGTTTGGGACGCTCCCGATCTTTTCCCAGTCCATCTGCAAGAGGTACGCCACGGCGTCGGAGAAGTCGACGAGGCCAATGCATTCGTCCTCATCATTAAAGACGGGGAGCGAGCTCACCCCGCTGTCCGCGAGCCGCGTGCACACGTCGAGCACCTTTTCTTGCTCCGTTGCGCGCACGAGCGGGCGCCCCTCGTCCTCGTCGAGCTGCGGCTTGACCACGTCCTGCACCGTGGAGCTTTCCAAGATCGCCCTGACCACCTGGGACTCCATCCCGACGATCAAAGGTGTCTTCCGCCGCGGAGCAGAGGGTCCGTTCGCGGGGCTCTCTCCGCGTCTCCTCGCTCGACTCGCGCCCGCGTCCGCGTCCCCCGCGCTCGCGCGCACGTGCGTGTTCTCCTCGCTGTTCGTATCTTGTCGCGTCTCGTCTCGACTCGTCTCGTCTCGCCGCTGCAGCCGCGACGACGCCGACGCGGCGGACGGACGCTCGCCCGGGCGGCCGCGCGCTCGCTGCGAGCCGGCGGGAGGCGGGCGGCGGCGAGCGTGGAGGCGCAGACGCGAGCCCGGCGGCGCGAGTCGGAGCAGCGGTTCGAGGACTGGTGTCGCCCGTGGCGCCCTTGCCTGCAGCAGCAGCGGCTCCTACTACGGCGGCGTGGCTGCGATAGTGGAGTGGCACTAGTATCTATAGTATACACCGCGCACACACTTGCTTGCTTGCTCGCACGCTCGCTTACTTCCACCGCCGCGCTGGCCGGGCGCGTGCCGCTCGCCGCCAGCCGCGCAGACGATCGAGGACGAGGCTAGCGTCGGGCGCCGGGATGGCCGCCGAGGAGAGGAGCCGCGGTCGCGGAAGAGCGAGAAGGAGTCTCCGAAGACATGTGTGCGTGGCATGCAAGGCATGCGTGCTTGTTTGGCATGCATACTTGCTTGCTTGCTTGCTTGCTTGCTTGCTTGCTTGCTTGCGAGGGTCTTTCCTGCCGAGGAAGAGAGGGCTTGAAAGTATGCAGGCGGGCAGGACGCGGTCGGCGGGGAGGATATGGGCGCGGAGCGGAGGAAAAGCTCAAAGTCGGACGCAGCGATGTAGATCGCATCCGCTATTGGAAAAAGTGGGCCGCTCTCCAAGTTATACGGTGCAGTATACGTATATACATGAGGGAAAGGGCCAAGAAGAGACGAGGGATCCAGAAGACGACTTGTTAGTGCTTGGTGCTGGGCAGGGCTGGCTGGTGCTACTGGTGAGGGTGGTCGTGGGGTCTGCCTTTGCATTTCTTTGCCATTTCTTTGCCAGATTGGCTGGCTGATGAAGCGGATGATCTGGCCGACTTTGAGCATTTTTCTGGATGGCAAAGTCCCATTGCTCCTGAATCTCGGTCCCTTCACCTCGATCGCCTCCTGGCCTCGCAGAGAGAGGTTTGCGTCCCCCAGGTCCGACTTCAGGCGATGATTGCGCGAATGTCTCCAGCCTGCGCAGGTACCACACCCTCTGGCATGCTAGGAATTAATTAATCCCTGGTATTGGAGTGATGGACGGGCCGGGCCGGTCGAGTCGCTCTTCTACACCAATCAGCAGCAGCTGCATGCAGCAAGCAGCACAGTGCATCCATCCCCGAGTCCTTGCTTTCCGTGCAGCAAGTGCAGCTGGGCCATTCATCCACGCCTCCATGAACGGCCTTACTGTTCGCTCAGACGACCGAGATGGACTCCGCCCGCACATGGATGCACATGGACGAGGAGAAGGAAGGCCCGTGCTTGCGACTCGACTCCATCGATGGTTGGTTGGTTTTGCGCCCGTAAAGGGTGTACAAAAACACCGTCCGCATTTTCTCAAGGTCTCGCAGACCCTGAAGAGAGGCCGAAGACGCGACGATCGCGAGCCCGGTCCGGCCCGGGCGCGGCCTCCGCCCTCGGCTCTCGCGCGATTCGCCGCCGCCGCCGCGCCCCCCCCTCCCCCCTCCCTTGCCTCGCGCGCGGCCTCCGCGGCCGGGCACGCACGCGCGTCGCGAGCGAGGTTCTTGTTCGACCTGGCGCCGCTGGGCGAGCTCGCCCGTTCAGAAGTGGACTCCGCCCTCTATCCCCCCTCGCTGAGCACAGGCACGCGCCCGCGAGGCACGAGGACAGAAGCAGAAGCAGGCCGCGCACCCACCCGGCGAGCAGGCTGCCAGCCGGCCCGCCAGACGAGCAGAAGACCCTCGCGTCGAAGAAGGAGAGCACAATGGAGTTCCGGATGGTGTACATGCTGGTGCTGTGGACGCTTATCGGGGTGCTCACGCTGGTCTTCGTGCTGAGCTCCTACAAGACGGAGATCGTGGTGGCCAAGGACTGCGAAGAGGATGCCAAGGAACTCGCGCAAGTCTGCCCGACCTCGCAGCGAACCATCTCCTTTTCGGTGCTCTGGCAGGTCTTCATGGTCAGCTTGCTCACCGTGGGCGGCATTCACATGCTACGCCGACATCGCAATCAAACGATGGTCGGCTTCTTCATCGGCGTCTCTTTCGCCATGGCCAACTGGATGCTTTGTAAGTCCATTGTCTTTGGATGGTACGTGCTCTCGCAGGAGGGCCTCATCAGCGCCCCACAAGTCAAAGACGCGCGAGAGCTTTCCTCAAGTTTCAGACTCTATTCCCGTCTCGCCGCTCTCTCCAGCGTCCTGCTCACCGTTGCTTACAGCGTGTTTGCTCTCCTGCTCATCAGCTTTCGGCAAACTATCACCCTCGGCAAGCCTACGCATGATGTGGCGCGCGAGGAGGAGGAACTCGATGCTCCGTCCAGAAGAACTTCCGCTTCGGGAAGCATTGTTTCTCTCGTGAGCCCTTCTTCCTTTTCTACATCCCCTGCGTCGTCGCCGGCGCACATGCAAGGCTCTTCATCGCCTTCGACGGCAAAATCAAACGCGTCCGCGGCCGCCGTCGTGGCCTTGGACCAAGTCTAGCAAGTTGACCTTTACTCTTTAAAAATGACCTCCCGAGACGCACGGACGAACAACGAACTACGTCATGTAAGTCACCCAAGTCTTCAAAATCCTCTCGATGCGATTCGCGACAACAACATGCATCTCCTCAAAAAACCAGACAACGCATGACCGCTGCAAAACCTTGGGTTGCTGGTGTAGCGTGTGTGTGACAATGTGTCAAAATATATATGGGGGAAAAGAAATCACACAACAAGCAAGCCAACCAGTCGCCATCGGCAATCCGCCAAATGTCATCGTGCCTTGCGCGAACAGTTATTTTCAATGACCAAAAGAGGCACACAAGTTCTGCCGAAAGATAATCGTGTAAACGTATATTTCATTTCCATGTTTTGCGCGTTAGCGCATAAGATTTTGCCGGAGAACATTCAGTAGCTCAGGATGCTGCTGAGAAAGCGTGAGAAGGTCCTTGCCCGAAATTGTGTTGCTCGTACGCGCCAGCTCTTCAATAAGGTTCTTGCTCTGCTCGAACTCTGCGCGCAGCTTGGACTTTGATCGCTCAAGCACGCTGAGCATATTCTCGTTAAGGGTTGCCGCAGACACGGAAGATCCCGAAGCTGGCGTGCTTTGCCCCTCAATCAGATCAAGGTAAAAGTCAAGGTACGCCGTTTCGCTTGCCGCATCAGACACCGCTGTCTTCGAGGTTTTGTTCTTTGTGGCAATGAGCAGACTGACACCGCGCAGAATCTCTTCAAGCGAGACCGATCCGGAACGGTCCGTGTCAAAGGCATCAAAGAGCCGATCGAGGAGCTTTTGCTGATCAAGTCGGTGAAGCCCAAAGTGCTTGCCCATGACGCCACGAAAAGCTTTGCGCGTCAATATGTGCGCTCTTGACCCTTGCTTGGACCGCTTGTGCAAGCTCGAGTACTCTTTGTAGAGAAGTTTTAGATTGTCGAGCGAGAAGCTCACGTCTTGGGCCTGCTGCGAGCTCTGCAGCTCCTCCATGACGCCCAGCGCCGTTGTCGGCAAAGGCAGAGCACGCAGTAAGCTCTTGTAAAGTTGTGGATTGGACTTGAGATTTGCCTTGAACTCTTCGAGCGAGACGTGACCGCTTTGGTCCGTGTCCAAGAAGCCAAAGAAGTCCTGGGCGTAATCAATGCTCGCCTTGAGATCACTTTGATTTTTGGCCACAACGTGCGTCAGCTCTTGTAAGTTGATGTTTCCGTCCGAGCTCAGATCGATGCAATTGAACAAAAGTGACATTTTGTCTTCCACCCCGGAATTGAGCGTCTTGACGAGACCCATAATGAGCTCGCGAAAGTCCACCGTCCCGTTGCTGTCCGTGTCAAACAGCGCAAAAAGACGCAGCAAGAGGGCCTGATGCCCCTCAAGCTGCGGGTATTCGCGTGTCAAAAATGCGCAAAAGCGTTCCACGGTCAGCGCGCTGGCGTTCGCCTCATTGTAAAATCTAGCCCGTAATTCCTGCAAGTCCTCAGCCGAAAATTGTGTGAGGCTCTGCAGCTCATCGAGCGTTGCATCCCTGGCGACGGATTCAAGATACTGCGTGCGCCGGTTCGCTTTTGGCGCTCGCCTTTTAAGAGCCGCCATACTTTCTCCATTAGGTGCCCGCTGACCCTGTCCTGCAGCGAGACGCCTACCAGAAGTTGCGCCTGAACTCGCTGCAATGTTTCGCGTGCGTAGCGA
This sequence comes from Aurantiochytrium sp. KH105, assembly GCA_003116975.1. NCBI lineage: Eukaryota > Bigyra > Thraustochytrida > Thraustochytriidae > Aurantiochytrium > Aurantiochytrium sp. KH105. The sequence goes on from BGKB01000146.1 coordinate 175,535, forward strand.
GGCTGGTCGAGCGTGCTCGGGCTTGCAAGCTAGCGGAGGGTAAATTCCTCGATGTAAGCGCAGTCGTCGCTCTTGTGCATGCTCTAGCTTGGCCTCCCACGCATCCGATCGCTCTTGCCATCGCGCAAATGGGTGTTCGTTTAGTGTTTTCCGAAGCCGTCTGCCTTTGACTTGCGCCTCAAAGTCGCTCAGGATTTCCCTCCAGCTCTCCGTGTCCTCGTCGAAATTTGGAAGAGACACCGCCTGCACCGGCACGCCGCCAGCCAATTGTTGTCCCGGCGGGTTCACGCTTGAGAATTTTCGTGAGCGATTCGCCACAGGGCTCACCCCGGGAACGATCGGTACAATCGAGGGGCTTCGTGTGGTCGCGAGACGTTGAAGTAGACTCCTCTCCACAAAGCCATCTTCCTCAGGATCAAGGCGACAGAAAATGTCCTCAAGAACCTCGATATTTGTTTCAAGGTCCAACAGCGCTGCAGCCTTGAAGAAGCCGGGCTTGCTGATAATTCCCGTGCGTTTCACATCCATCTCTTCGAGAATACTATTGACTACGTTGGCCATTTCCTCCGGTTTTGACCAGAGGAGCATTTGCCGCGAGGAGACCACTGCAGTACGAATGACCATGTGAATGTCATCGTTGCTCGAGTATCCCGCGCCCATCGGGCCTCTTTAGCTGCAAAAAGTTCTCGTATTCTTTTTCGTTTTGGCAAGTGCCGTCCGCGCACGTATCTGAAATCCAGATGGTCGCCCCGATCTCTTGCTCGCCTCGTCTCGCGCTCGAAGACGCTGCCCTTGCTCACGACCCCGCACCTCTGGTGTCTGCACGTCTTCTTCACAAGGAGTCCACTTGCTGCCCGGGGTCGCGCGCTTGGGGCTTTCTCTTACGCGTTCTCGGCGAGGATGGGAACGATGTGCACGGCCCGCGCCGATTTGCTGCTGGGTGGAGTAGACAAATCGGAGCTTTTTCTATAAGACGGACATCCCGAGTCAGAGACAATCGCGACGACTTCGACCGCGTCTTCGCTCGTGCGCAAACCTGAGGGCGCCACAAGACCTGACGGGGCGCAAGGCTGCCCTCACGTCTCTTTCTCTGTACAAATTTGTGGACTTGTTGTCTTACAGTTAGTTCTCCCAGCCACCATCGTGCAGGCCGAAGACAGCCTCGGAAGAAGGCCATTCCGCGGCGCACGCGCCTCAAACGACGCTCTACGCAGACCCGCGACTCCGTGAAGATTGCATCCAGCGAAACGTCAAGCGTTTGGCCAAGTCTTTGCCTGACCTGCTGCCCGTCACGAAGTGAGTGACGAGCTGCATGAAGCAGGCAGAAGTAGTGCCTAAAATCAGATCATAAAGACTTTTTTCTTTTCCTCTCGAGTAGTATACTAGAGACCTGCCTCTCGCCGTCGACTGCCATGCACGCGGGCCTCTAGGGAAAGAATCCTGATTTCCTTATTCTGGGGACGCAAACAACGACGCAAACAACAACGCAACCACCCCAAATGAAATGGAAAGCATGGTGTGTACTTTCGTCGTAAAACGGGTGTGTACTCTTTCTCACTAACGTGCTCGACACGATGCATCGCTCGAGCAAGAGCGGAGACAACCAGTCGCCTGAAAGAAAGACAGACAGACAGAGAAACAATCAGGTTATCAGACGGGAAGACAGACAGACCTTCTCGTCGTGGGTAAACTCTGCCCAGAGGCCAGGTCTGCGCAGCTCGTCGCAGGGCGTGCGAGACCATGCGCCTCTCCGGGCGCGCGTCCGTGTCTGAGAAACCGAACCTTGGCAGAGCATCAGTGCGCCACCGAGGCAGCACCATCGTGCAGGGAAACATGCGAGCATCCAGAAGCGCTGCCGCGTCAGGCGCGCGTGCGTCAATTGCGCATGTTACGCCAGCAGGCAAAGACAGCGGCATGGCGCAGCAAAGTGAAGGAGCAGGGAACTCGGACTGGCAAACCAAAATGCAAATACGAATGCAAACGCAGCTGCAATATCAGCTCATGAGCGCAGGCGGGAACTGGGCTGGAATGTCGCCCCATTCTCTGGATACTGTAGAGATCGACACGCTCGAAGACATCGATCGAATTAATTTTTTAGAAAGCTCTTTCCGCAATTATATCGAGGCTCGCGACGAGGAACTCAAAGAAGAACTCCACAACCCCACGGAGACATTGTCAACGAAGCTGCGACATGGTGACAAGATGTTTGACGAGTTTTTGAAGGATAATAGTTTGCGCTGCTCAAGTCTTCAGTCGATCGCCAGTCTTGTGGAACTCATGAAGGGAAATAAACAACGCCGTCTCGAGGCCGAGGTGGACGAGGAGGCCAACATTTTACAAAATGCTGATGCCTTTCACAATGCGATCGAGGCAGATCTCGACGCCGACGCAAACGAGGACGTCGACGACGACGACGCCGACGAGGAAGAGGAGCGTGGCAAGGAGCTAGGGAGGGATTCATACGATTTGTGAGTGGCAAGCTTGTACGAGAGACGAGATGAAACCAAAGGTGCACACCGCGCAAACGTGCGCAGTCGAATCACATAGTCTTTAGATGGAAAACATTTACATGATCACTTCCCAAAACTCACATGCTACCTTTGCTAGGCAAGAGTCCGTTTCCCCTTCGCCAGGCGGGAAAAATAACCATTCACTTTTGCGACACAAAACTACGGTCTCTACGCTTGGCAGGCAGAAGCAGAAAAGAACAAGATTTGTCTTTGGCTCTCAATACTCGCTCGGTAAAGAGACAACATTTATGTCTCTGCTTCAGGAGGACCACGACTATAAACCGCGAGAGTGTGTGCGTCCTCTGCGAGTGTTCGTGTAGTCCGCAGATTTTGCGCGTGCGATCCACGCATGAGTGCGAGGTAAGAATCGACCTGCATGAGCCAAGCGTCGTGATTGCTCGAAAGATTATCGATCGAGGTGGTAATGCTGTTGCGCGTGAGCAAAGAAACCTTGGAGCCTTGCAAAGACCCTTGGCCGTCTCGCTCGCGCTGAAGCGTAAGGTGCGTTTCTCGCTGATCCACCTCGATCTTTGTGTACATGTTGTCTTCGAGCAGAGTAAAGTAGTAGGTAACTTGGTCTCGGTTCACCTTGCGACCGAGCGCAGCTTGAAGCATTTCGGCGTCGAGAAAGTACACATTGGCATTTTCGCGGCGCTCTTTCCAAAGTTTGAGACGCAGCATCGCCGTCTCCTTGTCGATCCATCCGCGACGCGGCCGAGCGCAAGCAAAGACACAAATTCGCTCGCGACCCAAGCGGCGGCGTTCCGCATTGCGGTGACACAAGTACCGAAGGGCGACACGAAGCGAAGTCTGACTGTGCATCGCATACGGATTGCGCTCGAGCGCGTCGCCAACGGAAAAGAGCGCGAGAAGATCTTGACGCAGCATCCTCTCCTTCCAACCCTTTCTGGCCTGCTCGTAGGCGGCGCCTTTGGCCCAGTACCAAGCATTGTAAATGATGGCGAGCAAGACCGAGGCAAAGGTCCACACGAATACGAAAAAATAAGAAAAGAAGTACACTGGGGTGAAGACGCTCGCGTACACGTTGACGTTGACGAGCGCATAGTACGCGGTATCCACACGAATAAAGTTCAAAAGAGTGTACATTGCAGAGCGGGAGAGGGAGCGGAAATGCGTCGAGTTTGCTTGATAGAAGAGGTAGCCAGACAGAGTGTAGCCGACAAACATGATGGTAAAGATGATCAAAAAGAAGAACAGATCCCATCCAGCCTTTTTCAGCGTCTTGGTAAATACGCGGAAGCGCCAGAATTGAAGCATGAAGCGCATGAGCTTGAGACACCCCGAAAGAAAAAGGAGCGCAAACACGAACTGCATGCTGATAAAGTCTTTGGTCCAGAGACCAAAGTTCTCGCTCAAAGGAGGTTGTCCTCCGCATGGCGCAAACGTCGTTGCTTCGCCTTTGCAGATCCAGAAAGGGTCCGTGACCTGCGAAGTGTAAACGTCTGCATCAGGAAGACTTAATGGGTTACCCTGCGTGAGGGCATAGGCTCGCGCAATCCAAGCAATTGAAACCCCATATAGTGCCAGCGTTGTGAGCTCCACGAGCACCCACGGCGACCCATACCTGTAGGAGTTGAAATTGCGAAAAAGGCGCAAAAAGCAAAGCACCATGTAGCCTACAGCAATCCATGCGAAAATGATCTCTGCCAACGCATTGCTATCCAGAGGCACGCTCGACGATCCTCGGCCCGGTTGCGGTGCAATGTAATAGTTGACAAACGTGTTGAATGTCCCTGCTGCGCTGATCTCGAGGACGCATTCAACAAAAGCGTACAAGTTTGTGTTGCCGTTGTAAAAGGTCATGGAAAGGATTACAGCGCGCGTAGCCGGCGTGAACAAGGTGCGCGCAAACTCTCCTTGCGAGCGACGGCTCGTCGAGCTTGCGCCCACGTCCCAGCCGTCGCGCGTAAGGTTTGCAATTCCATTTCGGAACATTGCGATTCGATTCATGGTGGAATACCATGAAGAGTTTTGGAGCGGTAACGTTGCCGTAAATCCATTGCCCGGGTATGACGCGAAGTTTCCTCGCACGTCCCGCGTCTGCAAGACCTCGCTCTGTTCCCATGAAAAGACAAATGTGGTAAAAGCGGGGTAAAAGTTCTGCGGAACGTTGCCACTCGATGATTCGTTCAGCTTGCAGGAAAAAATACCATAGCGCTCAAGAGAGGTGGCCTCAACACTGCTGTCAAAAGGTGGGTAAAGTTGCAGATCCTGGAATTTGTTTGCAGCTGATTTCGCGCGCGGTTCCGCTGCAACAACTCGAATTGAACGAAATCGCGCGCCCTCCAAGAGAATCATGCTCGGGGTCCGGGTCCGTGCCTGTTGGGCTATGTACGCGTTTTCAATTTGGGTCTCCAGCGTACTGTTGTTGAGATACCAAAAGGCTTCCTCCTCGGATGCACCAATGCCCATTTGTTGGAAGCGCGGGAACATAACGCCCTGACCGATAACTTGCGTAACCCAGTCCCAGTACTCGCTCTCTGCAGAGACTTGCGCGAAATTGAGCTTGTTGAGCCCATCAGCGGCTACTGGTTCCGAAGGAAACCAAAATGGTGGTGGCTGCTGTGAAGTGAAATTCGTAGGAAATCCAGTGTAGAACTCTCTCCGTTCCAGGAGGCCTCTGAGCTGTTCGAGCGTCTGAAAGCGGGCACTAATCTGGCTCTGCATGATGAAGAAGGGCACTACGAAGACGAAGAAGAAGACATGAAACCTGATCTCGCGGAAAGCAAAGTCGATCTTGTCCTCCTCCTCGAGCACGTCGCGCAGATCCTCCCAAGCCACGAATCGCTTTTGCGAGCTCTTGTCCCGGGCTCGCTGCTTATCGTCCGCGTCTGCCTGCGCGTCGACGTCTAGCTGCGCGAGCAGCTGCTCTCGCTCCACCGCCGCGGTCTCCTCGTCCTCCCCGCTGGGCTCCATGGCGACCCGGCGAAGAGATAGAAGAGACCTGCGGCTGCTGCTGCCGCTGTCCGCAGCGCGAGGCCGTCGCCGGCGGCAGCGCCCTGCTCGGGATCGGGCCCGGCGCTGGGCTCGTCGACCCGAGGCGCGGCGACTCCGGGTATGGAGGAGCAAACCTGCAGCAGCCACAGATGGGCTTGGCGAGAATAACGAGCTCGGCCGTGCAGACCTGGTCGAAGGCTTTGTGCGATCTTGCGCGATCCAGTTCGCTTTCGCGTTCGCTAGTCGCGCGGGCGTCGCGACAAGGCGCGGCGGGGCCCAGGGCAAGCAAGGCAAGACGTTGCCTGAGGCGGCGCGGGAGAATGGAGACTCCCGCTCCCAGGTCGCCCGCGGCGGCAGGCGGCCATGCCGGGAGCGATGCCAACGCCCGGCTCACGACGCCGTCGAAAACCCGCGCAAGGGCGACGGCGTCGACGCGGACACCGCTCTCGCAGCGCGCGTATGCAGGCTTGGGGAGGTCTGAGAAAAGCGCAGTCGTCGTAGATATCGGCCAGGGAAGCGTACTGTGCGGCTTTGCCAGAGAGGCAAGACCTCGCGTCGAGGTGGATACGCCGCAACCGCTGCGAGATCTGCTCGGCGCCGGGGCAAAGGATGAGCGGCAAGACTGGCTCGACGTGGTCTTGGCACTTTTCCAGGACATCTACTTTGTACATTTACAAACAAAACCGCGCGAGCGCCGCGTGCACTTGGCGGTGCGGCACCACGCGCCCAGCGCACTTCTGAATGCTGTGGCGGAGGCCGTTCTAGTATACTTTGGGGCGCCTTCCCTTTATGTTTCATCCTGTAGTGGCCTGGCTCTTTTCCCATTTGGCCAGCGCAGTGGGCTCGTCGTCGATGTAGGCGCCTTGGAAGCACGATGCCTCGCCGTTGTAGAAGGCGCAGCCGTAGAACCCTCGTTTCGTGCCTGCAGTCTTGAAGGAGCCTCCGTTGAGACCCTTCTGCGCGACAACGGATGTGCCGAGGATTCCATTACGCAGACAGTGCTAGAGTGCTTGCTGGCGACGCCGCGCCAAGCGCGGTCTCTGGTGCTGCGTAACGTGGTCTTTTGTGGAGGTGGCGCACAGCAAGTTTCGGATGGACCGGCACGTTTGCTGCAAGGCCTGCGCGAGATTGTCTCTGCGCGGCCTCAATATGAATGTCTACGCCACGTGGTTCTCGAGTACGCAGCGGTACCTCAGAATGCTGTTGACGCAAATGGAGTGGCTTGGCTGGGCGCAAGTATTGGTTCGTGCCTCGATTCCTTTTTTGCGCGCTCTGTGACGCTTGCCCTCTTCCAGGAGAAGCCGACACTTTTCGGAGATGGCAACTTCTTTTGGTCACCGCAGCTCTCACGGTCAAGGGGCGGGGGGGGACAAATTTCCACGGGGATTTCCGATTTGTCAAGCGTAACAACGGCTGAAATTGCAACGGCTGGCCCGAATGCGGATGATGACAACGACGAGAGCAGCGACACGGCTCACGTGGTAAAATACACGATGCCAGCACCCGAAACAGCTCTATCTACAAAATCATAGGACAGGATAAGAAACAGTTTAGCTTAGGATAGACTATTGGCTTGTGTTATCTTTTTGGCAATCGGAATTGCGGTGGCAGAATTGTCGAAATTGCCTAAATTGCCGAAATTGCCTACAGGCGCAACAAAAAACGAGAAAGGAGAGCAAGAGTAATTATGATTTTTAAAAAATGATTCTATAACATCTCAAGACAAAAACGAGTGCCCAAGACGCTACAGTGAAAGGGCATGCCAACGCTCTTTGCAGGCAGAATCTATAAAGTTCCAAATCAGGAAAGAAAGAGGAGTAGATGATGAAAAACCAAAAAAAGGGGGTGCGCAAGATTGCTACTTTATACAACTTGGGGGGTGTTTCGAGACGGCGTGGGCTCGTCGACAACTGCTGTGGCGACAGGCGGATCATTGCTCTCCTCGTTCGCCGGACTCGCTTCGATGGGGGCCAGAATCATCTCGCGCTGAACTAACAGCTTGTAGTAGCGGAACGCGATGCTCACCATGGCGATCCAAATCATAGGGTGCACAATGAGCATGGCACCGACGATGGAACGGATGGCCTCTTCGTCATCCTTGGGACGCATGTGCTCGTAGCGGTGGGGTGGGGGTACACGGACAATTTCGTGACGAAAGAGTGCGGCAATCCACATGAAAAGGTTGATAAAGTGGACCACAGCCAGAGAGCACAATTCGCGTGCGAACTTTCGTGCGATCCGAGGGCTATCTCGAACCGCTGCCTGTAAGCCGGAAAAGGAGACGATGATGCCCAGCACGTTTTCGAGAGTGTCCACGAGGGCCAGCGGAATGTCAGATTTGACCTGGCGAAACTGGCCTTGCTGATCCTGATAGTTAGCCTCATCGTCGTCATCGGGGCGCAGGTAAATGGAGATGGAGGTCATAAAGGTCAAAAAGTAATAAAAGAGCATGAGCATCGACATGACGCGAACACGGTAGCGCCAGATGCTCATTTCGTACTCTTCTTCAAAACTAAAGGCGGTGTGGTCGAAACTTGTCCTGGGCAGCTCGCCGCGCGCGATGAGCATCTCCTGAATGTGCACGGGAATGCGCATTTCGTCAAGCCCGGCGGCGCCACGCTGGCCGCCGGCGCCGCCTTCGCTATCGTCTCCTTCAGCCGCACAGGCTGCAGCAGGCTTGGGGACAAGGTGCACAAAGGTCTCATCTTTCACATTGCTCTCCTTGAGTGTCTTTTCGTCCATCAGAAGTCGCCCGAGGCAAATGAGCCGCTGCCGCGCGGGCGGGAGCCCGGTCATGCCCTCGAGCATGCGTTTGAGGCCGGCCACGGTTTCGGAAGCTGAAACACGGACATTGTGCGTCTTCTCGTCGGTGCTCTTGACCTTGACGGTGATGGCGTCTTCCGGCTCAGGGCCGGCAGCCACCTCCACGGTCGGCTGCTGGCCCTCGTGCAGCTCCTGCTCTTCGTGGTCTTCGTCCACAGCGCCCACCTTGGCGTACGTCGACATCTCCTTGTTCTCCTCCTTCTCCTTGACCGCGCACACGCTTTGCACCTAGCTCCTGCGAGCGCAAGAGCGCGTTCTCCGCGCCGCTCACGGCCGGTCGGCACGACGCAGGCTCCGGGGCGCTGGTGCTCCCTCTCCCCGCTGCTCGCGCGGCTTCTCTCTCGAGCGCTCGGGCTTCGCTCGCGCGGGCTGATGGCGTGCGCGAGGTCCGCGTCGGAGCGAGTCTGTCTGATCCGATCTAATCTAATCCCGCCTTTCGCTCTCGCTCTCGCTCTCGCGCGTGCGTGCGTGCGTGCGCGTGCGTGCGCGGGGCGTGCGTGCGAGCGCGCGAAGGCGATGCGGGACTGCCGGCCGCCGAGCTGCTGCTGCTGCTGCTGCTGCGCGCCGACGCGAGTTCCGCCACGCGGCGCTCGGCTTCTGCTTTCGCGCTCTGCTTTGTGCGCCGGAGCGCGTTGTTCCCTTTGACCGCCTTAAGCTGCACGTCGCGATACAGGGCGACAAAGCCTGCAGGTAAGGTGGGTGGGAGCGCGCGTACCCCGGTGTGCACCGCCGCGCACCCCTCCTGCTTTTTCGTCTCCGGCACACTCAGTCCCGGCGGCGCAGGAGACGCTCGGCAGAGCGAGGACTCCGGACGTGAATGCAGAGCCAGAGGAGGAAAGGGGAGAAGGGAGGGGGGGAGAGGGCGACGAGCTCGGGTTCGTGAAGAGGTAAGCCGGCCCGCGTGCCGCGAATCGGTGTGGACGAGGACCTGGCCCACACATTACCTACCTTAACGGCTCGGCCGTGTAAAAGGGCTGGGACAAGACGCAGGTCTCGGGCGCGTCCCGCCCGCCCACGTCCCGGGGGCTGGCTTAACGGGGACGAGCTGAAACAGCAGTCTTCGGCAAGACGAGGTAAGGCACGATAGAGTCTTCAAGCTCCACGTTGAAGCAAATTTCTAGACTCTCAGTTGCTGTCTCGTCACTTCGCCGGTGGGCATGAGGTCGGCTTTCGCCTTGGCGCTAGCAGGCTATTGCGCTGTCGGCGTCAACACGCTATCGATCTCAACATGCTGCATGGAAGGCAGCGTTTGCACTTTGGGCACGATCGGGTGCCACGTCACAGCAAACGTCCAAAGTGGCCGCGCAAGCGATCGATGCACGCTCAATGCAGACGCCGATGAAGCTTGCGACGAGGTCGTGACCTTGACCATGGCTCTTAGCGGTGAGGACGTCGAAGAAGACGATGAAATTGCCTTGGTACCAATTGGAAGCTGTACGGACGCTTATCTTGCCGGGATTGACGACTTGTACTTTTCTACGCTCACCAGCAGTGGCAGTAATTCGAGTGGCACGTGGACTTCTTTGGTCCGAGCCCCATGGACCCAAGGCGACCACATCGTTTGTGTGCGGCATAAACTCATCGCAAGCTCCGAGCCTACGACAGTGCAGGTGGACTGTCCAGCAAATTGGTACGCTCGAGGCAGTGGGGAACCCGAGAGAGCCGCAGATGCTACCCGCGAGGGTGGCACGAGATTTGTCGTGAGCACTTTTGCCCCAAACTCAACATCAAACGAGTCTTCGCTGACCTTTCGTGAAGCGAGGGATGCGTGCGCGGCTTTAGGGAGTGGCGCTCGGCTCTGCACGCTTTCCGAGCTTGAACATGGGGAAGGGTCCCGTCTGAGCTCTTCGTCACGCGTATGGACGAGCACGGAATGCACGCTTTCAAATGATCAAGGAGGCATCACAGGAATAGGATTCTGGACAATGGCTTCGAATAGCCCGTGTGCATATGCGGACTGCGCACCTTCTTACCCTGGTCAGCGATGCTGGCACGATGCAAGAAGATCGTTGCCATGCACGTCCTACGATCCAAGCGATCCAAGTACCCGCGCCTCGTGCCCTAGCGACACGGATTGGCGGCTAGCTGGAACGAATGTAAGCATTCCCGCTTGGAAAGAAGCAGGGAACTGTGATGCGAGCGGTTCAGCGTCGTGTGGAAATATGGCAGGCTATACAATTTCTGACGGCGCAATATTTATGGGTGGCGAGGCGTGTAGCACACTAAACGTCTCGGATGTGAGCTCAAGCGGAGAAAACGGGGCGTATGAAAACCATGGTGCCGCGCCAAAAGTATGCGTTGCTTTGGACGAGTCAATTCTTGATACAGAAGCGGTCTGCTGTCGCGGAGAAATGCCAACGTGCTCGCTTTGTCCGTTCGGCTACACGAGTGAAGTGGGCAGCAAAGGCATTGAGTCGTGCAGTCAGTGCGAGGAGACATGTGAACATGCTTGCGAGACCTCTTGCGGGGTTTTGACAACATGCTCGACATCTGAAGCCACGGTTCGCGAAAACGAGGACAACTCGGGAAACCAAGACACCCTTTGCAAGTGTGAGACAGCGTGCAGTGCGCAAGGCCTTTGTGATGTGAACCAAGAGCGCTGCGGGCTCGCAAATAACAGTCAGACGCTTCTTCTCCGAGGCGGATCAACAATTGGCGAGTTTGGCCTCGAGCCGGCCCCAGTCGTTCCATCAGCCTTTTGCGACGATGTGGTCAATGGCACCGATGCGCTTTCGGAAACGTGTTGTTCCTGGGAGGACGCGTACTATTACTCGGCGAGCAGAGATGCGATGCTTATCCCTGTGGATCCTTTTGCGACAACGTCAAGTTCGACAAACGTTACAGAAAACAGTATCGAAGTGATTGAAGGCAGATCATATCGAGTTGTGCGGCAGGATGAAGGGCCAGACCTTTTGGGAGAGGAGATGTCTCCAGAGGAGTGCAGCGAATGATGTGGTAGTGGATGGAAGCGCGCACGCACATTTGTGATGACGCAAGAGACTGAATGCCATGGGAAAAGTAGCAACATGGTACTAAGAATGAAAATTTGACTTGTTTGTATGCATGCCTTCGCTTCAAGTACAAAGAGTTAGCGATGCAAGGCCCTGGTGCCTGCCGCAAGATCCTCTGCGCGGTCATGTGGGGACACTCAGGACCGGAAAGGGTAGGGTACGAGCGAGTGTAAAAGTTATCTGTGTGCAAGGGAGCAGAGTGTGTGTAAGGGGGGGGTAGGGGAGTTAGGAACGGGCACGCGTACTAGCGCTCCATGTGCCTCGGCCTGATGATCGATTGTTCAAAGGGTCGTCCATTTCCCATGAAGAAGAAGAAGAAGAAGAAGTAGGAGAAAAAAAGGAAGGAGGGGGAAGGGAGGACAAGAAAAAAACGAGGTGAAATCGCGACGCGTCGAGGACGCTCACTCGTTTCAGTCGGCGGCCGCATCCCAGCTAAGCGCCTTTTTGCTATTGTTGTTGGAGCCGGAGCCAGAGCGACGGGGCTTTCCAAGGACCTGTGCGGCGCGTTCCTGCTGCGAGGCTAGCCACAAAGCCTGGTCGCGCGTCTTTGGGGTGTCGCTGCCAGTGGCGAGGCGGTGCTGTATCCTAGGTCGTAAGAGAATGGTGGCAGCGGCAACTGTGCGTGGCGTATGGCCGCCGGCCGCATCTTCAGGCTTGGCTCGCGAGGATGCGCCTCGGCCACTGGGTTTGGAAAAGCTGGGGACGCGAATCGAGTTTGGCTTGCGCGTCGGCGGCGCCGGCGTGGCAATGGAAGAGGCTGCGGGCGCAGGGGGCGCAAGTGCTGCACCGGGCGAGGCTGTCGCGGAGGATGAGGCCGCGGCGCCGGCACGGGGTGCATTCGCGGGACTGGCGCGGCGTTTGTTCTTGGGGGAGTCTTCGCCGGCATCATCTGTATCCGATGGATCGGCGTTGCGACGCTTGCGCGCGGGGGGTCTGATGACGTCTCCTTTTTTGCTCGTGGACATGACAGGCCCTCCTGTGGACTTGGCGACCTTTTGAAAGTACTTTTGGGCGTGCGTGCGGATCTGGACCACGGTTCGCGTCTGAATCATGTCGGAGATTTTTTTCCATTCCTTGCCGTGCAGTTTGAGTCCTTCGAGGAAAATTGAGTGCTCCTCGTGGGTCCAGCGGCCAGCGTTGATGAACGATCCGGAGCCGCTGCCGCCGCCCTTGGCGAGCGCCTCACTCTCCTCATCATCGTAGCTTGCCTTGGCGGCCATCTTTTGTGCTCTATGCTCGATGTGCTCGCTAGATAGAAAGAAAAGGTTCAGGCCAGGCTAGGCCAGACCGGGCCAGGATCGACGTGAATACAATTGCTCGCTCGCTCGCTCGCTCACTCAAGTTAAGCTGAGCCAAAGCTGTAGCTGTAGCTGCGTCAACCCCAGCCGCACCGATCCCCTGCCGGCCAGCCAGCCAGCTAGCCAGCCGGCAAGCTAGCTAGCTAGCTAGCTAGCGGGTGCTCGTTTGCCCTTGCTTTTCTTTGCTTTGCCCTGCTTGCTCACTCGCCAACGGACGGCGCGTCGAGTTCCGGCCGGCGTAGAGCCCTCGCTCGCTCGTGGACTCGCGCAGGCGTCTCCGCCCGGCGCACGCTGTCCAGGTCGCCTCGAGCGCGACCGGCTCGCGCGCGAGGACGGCGGCTTGGCTTGGTCCCTCGCGGGGAGCTTTCTTTGCCGGCGTGCGCGCGGTCCTCGTCCTCGCCCTCGTCCTCACCTTCAATTTCGCGCCGCCGACCCAATCTCGCGCGAGCGAGCGAGCGAGCGAGCGGAGGGAGGGAGCGAGGGACCGGGAGAGCGCGGGCGCGGGGCGCGGGGCGGCGTAGGCGGCGCGGGCGGCGCGGGCGCGCGGCGGCGCAACGCTGGGCGGCGCGAGAGGTGGCGGCCGGGAGCCTGCCTGCCTGCCTGCAGAAAGGGACTTTGATGATGATTCGAATCATTGCATTCAAACCATCCGCCCGGCAGAGGGAGAGAGGCAGAGCCGCCACTGCCACTCACGCCACTGGCCTTTTCCGCCGGATCTTACCCGCCGCCGGGGCCTTCTCCCCTCGGAGCTGCTTCGTACCAAGTTTCCCCGAGTGGATACATAAGACAGTGCAGCACCACACGGAGGGAAGAAAGAAAGATGGAGTGGAGAGGATTAGCCGAGTTGGCGAGTACGGGCGGAAAGGGGTAGGGAGGAAATTTGGTAGGGATAGGCAAGATATGGATAAAAACACGCAGTGGATGGAGACGGCCGTCCCAAGGATTCGGGCGGCAGGTGCGGGGCGCCGCGGGGCGGAGAGGCGAAGTTGGTATAGCGGGCCCGCGGCACTGTGCGCGGGGCGGATACTCGTGTTGCGCCCCGACGTGCAGCAAGTGGATCTTTCCCGGCGGCGGTGCAGTGCGGGCAGGCTGGCAAGCAAAGCAATGCATACGTGAATGCACAGCATAAAAAGGTCCATGCAAGAATACAACACCAACCAACTTGAAGGTGAAGCAGCAGCCAGCACAGCGGCTGCATTCCACGCGCGCCGTTGCCACGAAAACAAGACCAGTGCAGAGCACCTCGCGCGGCCAAGGCAGCTGCGATCGACCTGGCTGGCAGCCGGGGTGAGTGAGTGAGGGAGTGAGGCAGGCCGACTGGTGAACGGAAATTGGCGTGGAAATGAGGTGAAAACGATCAAGATGATGAAATGGATCGAGGTGTATCCATGAAGGTGCTCTCGAGCATGCGATGCTGTGCTGTGCCGACCTCAAGAACAGACGCTGTGATGATGGATTCGCCCGCCAGTGCATGCATGTTTGAATGAATGAATAAATGTTTGCATGAATGAATGAATGAATGAATTGATTGATTGATTGATTGATTGATTGATTGATTGATTGATTGATTGATTGATTGATTGATTGATTGATTGATTGATTGATTGATTGATTGATTGATTGATTGATTGATTGATTGATTGATTGAAATGTAATGTGTGCACTTCCATCTTCGTCTCGCGATGGCAGCCGCAGCCGCAGCTTGCCGCGAAGTCGGGCTCGCGGCTGCGAAACCGCAGCCCGGACAGACACAGACAGACAGACAGACAGACAGACAGACGAGACAGACGGACACGCAGAGCGACGGGCAGCCAGACGCACAGACGCAGCTGCAGGCGCAACGGACGCGGCCGCAGCTGCAGCTGCAGCGCAGCGTGCACTTGGACGATCTTGCCTCGCCCTGCGCTGCAAGTGCGTTATAGCCTCTCCGCGCAAGTGCGCTACCGGCGCGCGCAAGTGGCCCTCTGCGCCATTCCGCACTTGCAGAGAGCGGCGGGGCGGCGCCTGCGGCCACTGCGCGCGCGCACAGTGGCGCGCGCCGCGGCGCAAGTGCGGTATCCGCGGCGCAAGTGGGCTATCGGCGCGGCCACAGTGCGGCCGCGGCATTGGCGCAGGCGCTCTCTGCCTGCCTGGACGCCGCGGAAGAAGAGCGAGCAGAGCAGAGCAGAGCAGAGCAGGCATAATACATACCCCGCCGCCCAAGCCGCCGCTCGGTCCGCTGCCGCCCGCGAGCGCGAGCGACGCCGCGCGCGCGCGAGCCAGCCAGCCAGCCAGCGAGGGAGCGAGCGCGCGACAGAGCGAGGCGCCGCGCCGCGCCGGCTGCGCCCGAGGAGGCTCGAGCGGAGAGCAGGCTCGAGACGGAGCAGATTAGATCGATCAGACCGCCACCCGCTCGCGCACCAGCACCTGCGCTTGCGGGCGCTGCTGCGCGCGCGCGCGAGGACGCGGCGAGCCCGAGGCGGCGCTCGCAGCCCCGACGCGCCCGGCCCGGCCCGACCCGCTCGCGGCTCTGGCTGGAGAGACTGGGGGCCGCCACCGCGCCTGATTAATGGCAGGACTTCGCAACTCAGTGGGCCGACACTGTAAGATCATAAGGTGGAAACTCCCCACGGAGCGCTGAGTAAACCGCAAAGAGCTAGCGTACACGCAAAAGGCGCCGAGCGGGCCCGCGAGCGCCCTTGGGCGCTTGCCTGCTCCCGCTTGTCGCCTCGAGCGCGCTCGTCGTCTTTGCGAGGGAGTCCGTTGCACCAGGGAATAGTATCCCAGTATTCACGATACAACAAGACACCCGACCTGCTGCCAACTGGGGACTGAGCAATTTGCACTTGACTTGCTCGTGTCAAATCAAAGCCTCTGGTTTGGCAGACCTCCACCGACGTGCAGCTTCTTCACTGCTTCGTTTTGCTTTGCTTTAACGTTGGTGTGCTTTGATCTGCTCTGCTCTGCTCTGCTCTGCTCTGCTCCATTAAGTTCTGTCATTGGACGTGGCGATAACTTGTTAACAAAACAACCTCGCCCCCCTTTCCAAAGAAGAAAAAGAGAAAAGAAAGAAAGAAAGAAAAAGAAGACGAGTCGTCGCTGCTGCTGCTGCTGCTGCTGCTGCTGCCGCCGCCGCCGCCGCCGCCGCCGCCGCACACCATGCCGTACCGCAGCACGCTCGGGCCAATGCCCGAGGAGGAGCCGCCCAAGCGCCGGGCACGCCTCATCATCTGCTCCAATGTCCTCCCCGTAAACCTTCAGCGCGATGAACACACCTCCCAGTGGACCGCCGAGTTTGACTACTCGAGCCTTTTTGAAGACGGACCCATGTATTCTGCGATGCGCGACATGGACCCGAACCTCGAAGTGCTTTACGTGGGTGTGCCGAGGGCCTTTATCCCCGACGATGACCGAAATCAGGTTTCGGCCCTTCTGGCGAGCATGAACTGCCACCCTGTGTACTGCGACATTCATCGCGCGCACAATCACTTTCAAGGCTATTGCAAGGGCATTCTCTGGCCCACCTTTCACAACGTCATTGATCTTTACGCGCGTATGGGCAAAATTGGCGAATCCGGTCAGCCGGACTACTCGCACGCCGCCAGCAACGCTGACGCAAGCAGCAACGGCAACGAAACCTCGTGGGCCCCTGCACGCTCCTGGAGCCCCATGGAGGCCGAGACGTGCTGGCCAGATTATTGCGCAATGCAGGGCCTCTTCTCCCGCAAGGCCGTGGAAATTTATTCAGAAGGCGATACGCTCTGGGTACACGACTATCACCTGCTTCTGCTGCCCAGCTATTTGCTGCGCCGAATCCCAAACGCCAAGATTGGGCTCTTCCTGCACGTCCCTTTTCCTTCCTCAGAGATCTTTCGCACCCTTGCCACACGCGAGGAAATTCTGCGCGCCATGCTTTGTGCCGACCACATTGGCTTCGATCTCTTCGAGTACGCGCGGCACTTTCTCACCTCGTGCAACCGCATGCTCGGCCTTCAGCACGAGCCGAAAAAGGGTGGTGTCATTGTCCTGCACAATCAGGGCCGCGAGGTCTCGATCACGTGCTCGCACGTTGGTCACAACGTTGCCTACGTGCACAAACAGCTCGAGTCGCACGAAATGCAGACCATGGCCCGCCGCGTGGCCAACTCGCTCGAAATCAACTCCCGTCCTCGCAGTGGCAGCGATGTTGAGCGCCGCCAGATGCTTCTCGGCATCGACGAGGTTGAGGGCCTGCGCGGCCTCGGTCTCAAGCTGCTCGCGCTCGACCGCCTCTTTCGCGACTATCCCTATTTACGCGAGCGCGTTGTCCTCAAGCAAATCGGACTGCGACTCGATTCGCGCCCGAACGACTACCGCCAGTGCCATGATGAGGTCGTTGGCCTTGTGGCTCATCTGCAAAAGAAATGGGGCAAGCACGTCGTCGAATACGAAGAGCGCGACAGCATCGACCTCACGGAGCGTCTGGCTCTCCTGCAGAATGCCGACGTCTTCCTCAACACCTCGGTCCGCGTAGGAGTCGACATGCTGCCTTTTGAGTATCTTATGGCACGTCGTAACCCTGCGGGGTGCATCGTTCTCTCCGAGTTTTCTGCATGCTCGCGCGTGCTACATGGGTCTCTTCGCGTGAATCCGTTCAAGACTAGCGCCCTCGCTGCCACGATTGAGGAAGCCCTCTCCATGTCGGCGGCGGAGCGCACGGCGCGCTGCGCCCGCGACCTCGTCTATATTGAGCGTAACACGCTTGCTGACTGGGCGGATCGTATTATTGAGGATATTCGCGATGCGCACCAGGACACCAACGAGCCTGTGGCCAAGTTTGGTGGTGGCTTCGGAACGCGTCTCCTCATTCGCGCCAACGAGGTGCACAAGCAAATTGAGCTTGACAACGTCGAGTTTGCTGAGGCCTTCAAGGGGTCAAAGCGCCGTGTCATTGTCCTCGACTACAGCGGCACCCTCGTCGAGACGTCGAGCATTAACATGTACATGAAGCGCGGCGGCACCGCGCGATCATGGCACTACGAAAAGGGCGGATCTCGCCGCCCCGGCGGCTGCCTCGAAACGCGCGATCCTATTTCCGACACCACACGCGGCCGTCTCATTGACCTCTGTCGCGACCGTAACAATACGGTCGTTGTCATGAGCTCTGACTTGCGTGACGAGCTCGCGCATGCTCTCGAGGGCATCCCGAACTTGGCACTCATTGCCGAGAACGGATTCGTTTTTCGCGCCCATCCCGGCGCGCGCTGGGTCCCTGCTGTCGACGACGAGCACAACGGTGGCGGCGATTGGTACGGTGGCAATTCTACTGCCGGATATTATGCCAAGGAAACAGCAGGCACTCACAGCAGTGGGGCGAGCAGTACCCATAGCAGCGGCGCGCACAGCCACACGACAGACGGTGATTCTGTTGGTGACTCTTCAGACGCCGCTTCGCTCCCCGACGACTTTGATGAGGAGTTTCACGGATGGCAAGAGTCCATCAAGTTCGTCATGTTAAAGTACTCGAACCGCACAAACGGCTCCTTTGTCTGGGAGAGCCCTTCGGCCGTGTCCTTCAACTATGTACTCGCGGACCCGGGCCTCGGAGCCATGCAAGCCTCCAACTTGCAAATCGAACTCGAACAGGTCACCGTCAGCATGCCTCTCACGGTCGAGCCAGGCAAGGGTGCCGTGACGGTGCGCTTGCACGGTGTGAACCGTGGCACCGCCGTGCGCGAGCTGCTCAGCTATCTTGAGGTCCATCCCTTTACGGAGTCGGAGTTTTCCCCCGGGCCGGACAAGCCCCACGCCAAGTCCGTGATTGACTTCCTCGCCTGCTTTGGCGACGACAACGAGGACGAACGTGCGTTTAGTGCTGTCAACAAGTACCGCGCGCCCAAGGGTACCTCGTTGCAGAGCTTTTCTGTGCGTGTCGGTAGTTCAGCACACTCCAAAGCCAAGTATTTTGTTCACGACACCGAGGATGTCACCGACGTGCTTGGCGCGCTCGTGGAAGCTTCAACGAACACCAAGATTCGACGCAACTTTAGTCAGGGCATGTTCGGCTCGGAATCCGGCAACAACAACGAGTCCAGCATCATGGGCAACTTTCGAACCAAGCAATCGTACGTCACCCTTTCGAATCACGACACGGAGCAACCCGGCGGGGGCCTACACCATTCATCCACTGCCGCGCCGGGAGGCGCTGGACCCCAACCGCGAGCTGGTCTGCCCCACACGATGTCGTATGTAGCCAGTAGCGCCGAGCTCGCAGACATGTTTGGTGGCCAGGAGAACCCTGTTGGCGCGTCGGCCTCGCCCTCCGCTATGCCTCCGACCTCGATGCCCAGCGCCGAAGACGGAGGCGGCTACGCCGATTACGACTATGCCTCTGGCGACGACGATGATGACGGCGGCGAAGATGGCGCCTTTATGGGAGGTCCACCCATGGACCCACGGAACATTCCGCCCACTTCGCCCTCGCGCGAGCTTGACACCGACCTCGACGATGACGATCTCGAGCACAGTGATCACGACGGGCGCTACGACGACGCCGATGACGACGAGCCTCATAGTGCAAACGATGATGGTCGCGGTCAAGCGGCAGACTCCAAGGAGGACAACCGCGTAATTCGGGAGTCTTCCAATGGTGAGCTGGTTGTTGTCGACGATGACTACGAGGAGGGCCGCGCTGCTAACGGCAATGGCCCTCGTTCGAGCAAATCTCGAGCAAGCTCGGACCACTACAGCTCCGATACCCTCGACTCTGCATTTCACAAGGCGATGTTTTCCTCGGACGGCCTCGCCGAGGCTCCGACCCGCAGCGAAAGATCCAAGACTCCCAATAAGCCTCGTCGTCGTCCTTCCAATGACTATGACGACGACGATAGCGAAGATCATTCTCGTTTTCGCCCGGACTTTGCGGGCGAAAACTTTAAGCTTCTTCTCGCAGGTTTGGCGGGGGCTTCCTTTACTTTTGTCTTTTTGAGGCCGTCCCGATAGTTTTTGCTGGAAGAGATGGAGAGTGGAAGAAATCGCCGCAATTCTTTTTATTTTTTTTTCTTTCGTAATTGCTTGCGTCGTTCAAGACAAGATGCATGCTTGAAGACGACAAGCAATATTGTACGAGTTTTATGCGCTGTTCGTTTGTCACGCACTGAGTTCATGAGTTGCATTCATTTGTCTGCTGTATTGAGTCTTCAAGACACGGAAGCAGCTTTCCACAATCGGCTTGCACGTACCAGACACAAGACATAAAAAAATAAATCAGCTTCTTAAGTTGTCCAGAACATCTTGAGCCGACGCGAACTGGCTCATGTGCGTCTCAGATGCGCGGATTCCAGTTACCTTGAGAGGCATGCTGATGCAGTGCATATGGAGCTGTAATTGCGTATTAAAAGGGGGCGTCATGAAGCCGTAAACAACGCGACGATCCCCGCTACCTTCCGCCTCAATTGTCCTCTTGCCGACCTCCATCATGTGTTCGACAAGAGACGCGTGCTCTTTGGTCAGCGAAGTACACTCTTTGATTTTTTCTTTGGGAATTACGAGGAGGTGGTAATCTGCAGCGGGGTACTTGTCCCTGATCACCATCACTTGGTCGTCCTCGTACAATTTATCCACTGGGATCTCGCCATCAAGCATGAGTGCAAAGACGTTCGGTCTGAGATGGCACATCCCATAGTGTGCCCACGCGAAAGGCAGCGCTGCGTAGTACGACGCCGTGGCCCCCATGGCCCCGCTGATGAGGTTCGCGTTCTCCCGGCGGTACGGCTTCGTGTGCAGGTCGTCACGCTACTCGCGTGCGTGCGTGCGTGCGTACGTCCGGGCGTGCGTGCGTGTGGCGAGAAGGGGTGGCCTCCCT
Source organism: Aurantiochytrium sp. KH105 (assembly GCA_003116975.1). Lineage (NCBI taxonomy): Eukaryota > Bigyra > Thraustochytrida > Thraustochytriidae > Aurantiochytrium > Aurantiochytrium sp. KH105. Next base: position 195,957 of record BGKB01000146.1, read on the forward strand.
GGCAAAGTGATCGATCGTTGATGCTGAGGCCTCGCTCTAGCCGGCTGGCTGGCTGGTCGATGATGAAGGGTTTGCTGCACGAGGCTTTTTGGCTGTATCACGAAATCTGAGTGCACACCGACGTGCACATCTTTTTACGGGACAACCGAGGGGACAACAGGCAGATCGGAACAAAGACAGGCTGAATGGTCTGCGAAGACCTGCCTCCTCGCACAAAGCCTGAGGGCGACCGTGGAGAACCGCGGCGCCGACTCCGCCTCGCGCTCCACGTGGCGTTTGTTAGTGGGACTCTTGATGGGCTCGCTCTCCTCTTTTCCCCCGCCTCGCCCTGCTTCATTTGCAAGTATCCGTTGCTGCCTGGTGCTACAGTGCCAACATCATTCGCAGACAACGCGGTGCGACGATGTTGAACTTGCTGACGTAGTAAGTGCGCAAAGTAGGCGCGAAATGGCCCGAGCACTATGGAGAACAAAGCAAGCGGCGCGGCCCGCAAGGGTGTTCGTTTGAGTCTACAAAGCCCCAGCTAACGGTTTGGCCGGGATGGACAAGGATGTCGAGCACGAGGACGTGTTGCACGCGGAGACAAGCAATGAGGGGGGACACGAAAACGCGGAGAACGATAGCGAAGATGATGATTCTCCGAGGTCAGAGTCCGGAATCATGACACTCACACCGAGAGTGAAGCTCGGGCTGGCGCACGAATTTCTTCAAGGCGATGATGACAATGTCAAAAATGAAGGCATCAATACACCCAGGTCTCGCGCGAAGCATCTGCAGAGACCGCATTTTGTGCGACTCAACTTCAATCTTCTTGCGACACGAAGCGCCCCGGTCCTTCCTTCTTTGGGAACCGAGGAACGTGCGTTGTTCAATCTGAAGGCAGCCTTGGACGACGACGAAGCGTGCAAGGCCCTTTTGAACGATCTACGTGAGTCGAGCATCGCGCGAGAGCGTCTTCTTTCAGATAAGCACGACAACGTCTTTGGCATCTTGGCTGATGCACTGCAAACAACTACGACCCCGCGAGAAATTGCGCCCCAGGCGCCGTCAAAACCTTCACCGCCGCAAGAGCCTTCAAGTGGAGCAGTCCCGGGGCTTGCAGTCGCGAGACTCCGCCTGTCAGCCATTGCCCAGAACCAGACTACCCCGAGCAGCAGCAATAATGTTTGCGGCATCGACTCGACACAATGCACAGCCAACCCAGCGCGACATGCTCGCGCAGATCGCGCGGCGGCACTCGTTCTCGGTCTCCTCATGGAGAGAAGTGGACGAGGCGTCTTGTCGGATGACCGCGTTCCATGGTCAAGCATACTCAAATACTTTGCAAGTAGCGCCTCAATGCTGCAGGGTTCATGGGTAATGTGGGCTTGCGACCATTTTCAGGGAGCTCAAATGCTTTCGCGTCTTCTCATGCCGGCGCCCTATACAGTAGCATCCGAGACTTCCGTCATTGCCAGCTCATCTGCAAGCTTTCCGCATGACGATGCACCGGAAAATGATGCCACAGACCGCGATGCTTCTTCCTCGTTGAGTATTAGTTCGTCTCTTGGGTCGCTGCCTCTTGCAGGTGATGCGCTTGGAAATCCAAGTTCCCCAATTGTCCGTGCACATGAAGATGGCAATAAAGAAAGTGAGACCGCGACTGGAGGAACGTCGTCGAGCAAGATGAACAGTAGCATGAAAGATCGAGAGGTTCTCCCCGCTCTGCCATTGGTAAACATCGAAAAGTGTAAGACAAGAGTTCGCTGTGGAGATCGCGATGATGCTGGGAGCTCTGAGACATCAGCGACGCAAGGAAAAGATGATGCCTCTGTTGCAACAGAAGCACATGATAAAAACCGCGTTCCAAGTAAGGAGCATTTGGGTGCGGGACGGCACGGTGTGGTGGAAACTGTACTTGGACGCTCAGACGAAGCTCTCAAACGTTGTGCCATTCAGCCTCGACATCTGCGCAAGGAGCGAATTCCTCGGATTTTCAACGAAGTGTGCGCCTTGCGCCTCTTGACGTCTGAGCAGACGCATCGCAAAAAAACATTTGTCGTACCGTTGCGAAGGTACGGCCGGCTGTCCAATGGTGATGGAGATATCTACATTATCATGCGAAGGGCCAAGTGTAGTTTGCGCGATTGGCGATCCGGGCTCGTTACTTCTTCCATGACCCAAAGCTCTCCAGCGTGGATGGAGACGCTCTTGCGAATCTATGTACATATCGCTGATGCACTGGCCTTTATTGCGTCGCACGGAGTCACGCATTATGACGTGCGCATGGACAACATACTGCTGCTGCCTCATGGCGAAGGAGGCTTTGACCCGGTTTTGGCAGACTTTGGCGAAGCCTTTTGTGCGGCGCCAGGAATTACGGAAGAGGAGGACATGGTGATAGCGAAGAAGACAGGTCCAGCGAGACGTCCGAGTGACGATTTCCAATATGAGTCTCGAGGGACGGAGTGCATCATGGCGCCAGAGATGCTGACGGTATGCGAACCATCGCAGGCGCAGCGGCGAGCCAATCACGATCGGCGACAGTCTTTCCGCTTTGGTACCTCTGCACCGGCTGACGTCTGGGCCCTGGGCTGTCTTCTTTTTGAGGTCGCGACGGGCGACTTTCTTTACCAGGAGGCTCTTGACGCGTGGGCCACCTTTTTCGCGCGGCTCACGCAGCAACAACAACGAGAAACCGACGCACTGCCTTTGCTACCGGAGACAGCACGGGAGCGATTCATTGAGGCTTGTTTGGGTCCTGTCGTGCCAGAAGAGCAAGAGAAGCTTTCGGCCGAAGCGGATGCAATGCTGTCGAGCCTGGTCGTGGGTGCCTTGCAGACAGATCCACGAAGGCGCCCGACAGCGACGGCTATGCGAGACCGCGCTATGCGCATGCTTGGTTCTCCAGACCAGATGAGGTCACCGGCAATTGCAATGTTTTAGTGTGTGCAAATGATCATTATACGAACCTGACCTCGAAGAGCATCGAGCGCATCTTCAACACAGTTTGCACCTTGACTCACATCGCTTCGCAAAAATGGGCCCTTTCCTTCAACATGAAGATGTTCAATTTGTTTTCGAGATTCTATTTCCTGTCCGTCGAGCAAAGGGGGACCTGAGTATGTATCACTGAGCTTGGAAAAGAAAAAAGGAAAAGAAAGATGATTCTTCTTTTTTAAAAAATGTATTCACAATGTCGAGGTCCTAGACGTCTTGCGCGAGGACCGCGCGTCGGCTTTACTTTGCTTGGCAGCTTCGTGTTCTTCTGCGATCATTTCGTTCCAAAGAAGTCGGTAAGGACCCGTGTAGCCCCATGGTGAGGTTGAATCGTCGTTTTCTGTGACGTGAGTGGCGTTCGAGTGCCCGGCAGACACCATTGTCCAACGATGACCCGTCTTGGGGCCAAGTTCGAGCTCAAAGACGCCACACGGCGCAAATGTGAAAGAGAGGTCCTCAGGAAACGGAATGCCGAGTAAGCCCGCGACGAGACAGACACTGGCAGCATGAGAATAGCAGACTACAGTTTTGCCTTGAAAGTGCGTGGTGAGAGATCGCCCGAATTCGATGTTGCGACGCATGTACGACTCCGGGTAAAGCTCCGCCGGCTTGCCATTCTCCATGGTATCCGGCGCGATCACGTTGAGCGGTTCGTAGCTGGGATCGATTTCAGGAAAGTACGCAAAGCGTTCGCGCGCTTCGGGCAGCCTGTTCGTAAAGTGATGCGTCTCTGCGAGGCCCTCCTCGATGCACATCGGCGCCCCGAGTCTTCGCGCGAGCGGCTGCGCCGTCTGAATGACGCGCAGGTACGGTGACACAAGGATGACATCGGCTGTTTCGCCCAGCTTGCTAAGCCTCTTTTCGACGTGGTCCGCGGCCTGCTCCGCCTGCCGAAACCCGAGCTCCGAGAGCGGAGGGTCTCGCGAGAACAGCCCGAGGTCTTCTGCGCGCTGGGCCCAGTCCGGGTTGGCATAGTCGTAGCGAGCGCCGTGGCGCACGAGGAGGACGCGCGTCGTCATGGTCCCCTCCTCGACCTCGTGCTGGCCCTCCTTCTCCGCCGCCGCCGCCGCTGCTGCTGGCGGTCTGTCTTCGCGGGGATCTGCGGCCGCCGCGTCTCCTCCGCCGCCCCCGCGCTGCCGGGACCTGCACCTGAACCAGCTGCTCTTCCGCGAGCCGCCGTTCGAGGTCCTCGTCTGCATCTGCGCACGTGCGACTTCAAGGGGTTCTGGCGCCGCCGCCTGCCTGATGCCGCCGGTGGTACTAGGCCTACTCCTGCCAGAACTTCACTGTGTGCTCGTCGATGCACTATCGCGTATGGGCCTTGGGCCTACAGCAGCAGCTGAGCGGCGACAACCCAGCACGCGATGACGCGAAGGAAGATGAAGATGGCACGCCGCGGAAACGCAAGGCACGCTAGTTTTGGAACTAGTTCGCGACTTTGCGAATTGCGGTATACCGCGGGGTGATGGAGTAATTAGTTTGTCGCACCTCCGGCCGGTCGCCTGCCTGCCTGAGGCTTTCGATTCCACTCTGGACTCGGAGCGATGGAGGAAGACTCTTGAGGGCTTCTCTGTTTGTTTGCCCTGAGAGAGAAAGACGGATCGAGTGCCAATGTCCGAAGAAATCTCTGCGGCAAGAAGACGAGTCTTGGAAAGAACATACCCAAGAAAAAAGCACGGACGAGAGACGGTTTCTTTTGCTTTGTCCCCGTGGTTATTGCACGCATACAACATTCGACCTCGTGATCCTTCGGCGGCGAGGACGAAGCAGAAGCTTACGCGAGCGAGCTTGCAGGAGCCTTCGTGAGCGAGCTCGCAGGAGGAGCTCGCGTGCGAAGCGAGCATGGCAGGCTTCCACCGGGCAGAAAGCGCCAAGAGAACCCAACCAAGGTCAACGACGACGCCACGAAGGCGAGGCTTTCACACGCACGAGGTGCTCCCCTTCGGCTTCGAAGAGGAGAACCAAGCTGCAAGGAGAGCTGCGAGACGAGCTCAGAATTATGCGCGGAAAGTGGCTGCTCGCGAGCGCGAAGAGCGCGAGCAAGAGCTTGCCGCAAGGTGGTATGCTCGACAGGAACCTGCAGTCGAGAGCGGGCCAGCGCTGGCCAAAAGACGCGTGCGAGAGCGCAAGCGACGCGAGGCTGCCGAAGAGCGCCGCAAACAGGAAATGCAAGCTTCACAGCGCTGGTATTTGCAAAATCCAGCGCATGAACTGGCGCCGAGTGCCGTGGACGCTGCGCAGGAACACACGACGCAATTTTTTGCCACGCAACGAGAAGAAGCAAGAGCTAGAGACGAGGCTGAGGAGATACGTCAAAAACATATTGAAGAGGCACTCTTGCGGGTCTTCGCGGCCCGGGATCGATCCTTTGCGGTATCCAGAGGACCGACGCTCGAGGAGCAACGTTTGCGAAACGCTGTACCCGTCTTCAAGCCAGGGCCCTACACCAACAAGTACATTGAGACATATGCCCGTGAAGCTGTTGGTCTGCCACGTCGCGTCTTCTCACACGAGTAATATTAAGAAATTAATACTATGGCCATGCCTCACGCCTCACTGCAAGTTCGTTTTTTGACATGGCTGCGGGTCGTAAGGGAAGCACATGATCGAGAGAGGGTTGGCCCGATATGATGAACAGAAAGAAACGAGTTAAAATTGCAATGTGTGCTTTCACTAAAAGTTTACAAGAGAAGAAAGCAGGCTGTCTCTGCGCGCCTGCAGATAAGCAAGGTGAGAATCGAGGCTTTCGCGCGTCAGTGTGCGCCGACGTGGGCGGCCAAATGAGATGAAACAAGGGCAAGCTTCATTCCCTAAAGATCCAAAGCGAAGCCACGCCTTGAGCGGCGTCATTGGGGAGGCGGGCGAGCTCGTCGGTGCCTCCGGTCTTTCGAGATCAGGAGCGTCTTCGTCGTCTTGAAGACCAATTGCAGCGGCAGGGCGCGTGACGTTGCTGTTGCTGGTGCTGGTGCTGAGGCTGCTATGACTAGAGCTTGCGCTGAGTCCACTGGGCCGAAGCGACACATTACGTCGAGCGTCGGCGTCCGCTTCCGGGGTTTCTGCAATCGACGCAGGCGCAAAGGCATCTATTGCGCAAGCAGACACTGTGGCCGGCAGGGCCCCCGAGGTACGCGCTGCCCTGAGCTCCTTTTCGGAAGCCCAAACTGTAAGGTTCTTGTACGCCGCGAGAAGAAACGTGTATCGCATGTACTCCTCATCCGGGCTGAGACGGACTAGATTTACCGCGTAGCCAAGGAAGCCAGGAGCCCGGATTGGCTGCATAGCAATCGAAGGATGGGGCGTGAGCAGTGTAGAGATATTGTCTTGAGAATAAAAGGAGACGGGCCCGCGGTAGTCTGTGCACTTGCGAAAGACAATGGCATCATTGGATCGCGAAAGGATCACGGCCGACATGGCATACTGCCGATAGCTACTGACCGCGAGCGAGATGGCGGCGTCGTCAAAGTAGCCAATGTTGCTGACGAGACGAACCACAGCACCCTTTGGCATTTGGCAAAGCGCGCGAAGCAGCTTGAGCTGTGTCTTGAAGTGACGCAGCTCGGCCTCGGTCTCGAGAAGACAGAGCCGGAGGTAGGCGCGCTTGGCATCGCCGGGCGCGCCCGGGGCGGGCAGTTCCCGAACGCGAAGACGTTTCTCCAGCTGATGCCGATGCGGTGTCCAGAGTGCCATTTCCCGACGAGGCATCGTGCAAAAGCGCATCATCGTCCTGCACGTGACGCTGAGCGCGCCGAGCGAGCGCGGGTCCGCGAATTGGAGCACGTGCTCCACGACGTCACAGTCGAGGCGGCCAAAGTACTCGAAGCGAGCGACTCGCTGCGCCGTTCCGCGAGCGGCGGGGCCTCCTCCCGCGCGGTAACGTGCGTTTTCCCGCGCGCTCTCCGCGGCGACCGACTGCCAGAGCTCGCCAAACTGCAGCGTGAGCGCCGAGGCGCGGAGCTGGTATTCGGTCGGCATGGCAGACATGACTGCGCTCGCCGCGGCCCGCGAGCGCGCCACCGTCGTCTCGCGCGCCTCGAGCCAGGCGGGGGACTCCAGCGCGGCCCCGGCCCGCCGCAGGCCCGCCGCCGCGCCCTCCACTGCCGCGGCCACCGCCGAGGCCGCGAGCTCGGGCGAGATCCAGCCTGCGGAATTCGCTTCTACGGGCCGTGCTTCACCACTGTCACCGTCGTGCAACATGCGGAACCAGGACGGAGACGATGAACGTGAAGGCAGAAATGCAGGTGGAGAGGGAGAGGCTGAGGATGAAGGCCAAGACGAAGACGAAGACGAAGACGAAGACGAAGACGGCAAAGGCCGAGGAGAGGGAGCGGCAGCGGAGGACGCAGCAGAAGATCTAGACGGAAAGGATGTGCGCTGCGCCATCAGGTCGAGCCGCGCAACCGATTCTTTGGGCAAAGATCGAGGAATTGGCAAAGTGTACACGCACGGGTGCTTGCTGGGTTCGAAGAAGATGATGCAGATTATGCGTGCGAGCGACGCCAATCGCAAGCTGAGCACAGCTTTACAGTTAAAATTAGAATCAACTCCAACGCACGCCACAAGGACTGCGCGAATGACCTCGCCGCCAATATGGAGTGTGCCGCGCTCTCAGCCAGGCCGGCAGTCCCGCGCTCTTGCCCTTCCACCACCCGCTTGCCCTTCCGTCTGCTCCTCCTCCGCCAACTCGACCACCAGATCGATCCCGGATCCTTTTCTCCGCGGCCTGCGCTCTGCAGCTGCTGCTGCAGCTGCTGCAGCTGCTGCAGCTGCTGCTCGCGCGAGCTTGCGCCTGCGCCCGAGCGGGTCCACGAGGGCGACTGGGACGAGGACCTCGCTGGCCCGCGCTGCGCAAACTTCTGACGCGCGCGCTCTCGCTCGCCCGCGGCCGACCCGAGGCCGAGCGCTGATCTCGGTCTGGTCCTGGCGCCGCGGCCGCGGCCTGCGCGGGCCGCGGGCGCGCGGCGGGCGCGCGGGCGGCCACCTCATCGGCGGGGACCACGTCATTCGATCGGTCGTGCGGTGCGATCTCCGTCTCATGGCGCCATGACTGACGACCACGCGAGCCGCGGCCGCCCGCCCGCCCGCGCCGCGGGACTGCCGGCGCGCGAGGCCCGGCGGCGCGCGCGAGGCGTGCCCGCGCCGAGGCGGCCGCGGCCGGACGCACGGCCCGGCGCCGCGGAGTACGTACGGTTGCGCGGCGCGTCGCAAGCAGCGGCATGGGGCCTTGAGGACCCGCGCCACGGGCTCGTCCACGTCGGGCCCGTGCAGTCCTCGAACACGAACTGGAGACCGAGCTCGAGCTCGAGATCGAGCTCGAGATCGAGCACGAGCACGAGCACGTCTTTGCTGCGTTGCGATTGGTCCTTTTGAGTGAAGAGGATAGGTGATCAGGCAAGGAAGCGAGCGAGCGAGCGAGCAAGATGGACCTGGAGTCCGAAAAGGCCAAAGCCCTCGTGGAGCCGAGCGGCCAGGCGTCGTGGAAAAGCGGCGGCACGGCGGAGGAGCT